>VCHN02001204.1:0-24325 GCA_007115665.2 Sequoiadendron giganteum
AATTTAGAGAAGACAAAGGGGTAAGGTAAAGCATTTAATTTATTTAATTATATACTTTAGGAACCTTAGGCAGAAAATGAAATAATGATTAAATAAATTATTTAATCACTATTAATGAAATAGATGAATAAAGTAGACAATTTTGATCATATGGAAGTGATCAAATTTGGATGTCTACATTTTGCCCCTCTTTGAAGTACCATTAGAATAACCGTGCTTCGAAGAAAAGAAAGTGCAGATGACTCTATAGAGGAATTCACCAGAGGATGATGCCCCAGCTTGGGGAGGAGGACTTGAGCTGTCCAAATTAGCAGGGGAATGGATGGAGATTATGGCTGAGAAAATAGATAAATGGGAAGGGTATGCCCCCTCGAGAGGGCGATGGGGGAAAAGAGAGGGGTCCCAGGTGACCTCTCGATAGGAAGAAACGGATGGGGGAAAGGATGAGAGATGAGAGGGGATATGAAAATGACAATGTAAAGTGATGAAACAAAAAAATGATGATAAGCAATGGGAGATAAAGGTGAGCACAAATGGATGCAAGGAAAAATGTGATGTTGCCCCAATCCAGGTACAAGTTAGGTTGGGCGGATGGTTGATGGAGTGTTGTTGATGAGGACATGATACATCCCAAAACAACACAAGGATAGGGAAGGATACATCCTGATGAGGATGAGGATGAGTGTTGTTGACGAGGGAATGATACATCCCAAAACAACACAAGGATAGGGAAGGATACATCCCACTAATGATGAGGATGAGGATGAGTGTTGTTGACGAGGGAATGATACATCCCAAAACAACACAAGGATAGGGAAGGATACATCCCGATGAGAGTGTTGTTGATGAGGGAAAGGTACATCCCAAAACAACACAAGGATAGGGAAGGATACATCCCAGAGATGAGAATGATGATGATGATGAGGATGATGAGGATGATTGGATCAAGGCTTGTAGCAAGGCTAAAACCAAGAGTGTGATTAGATTATTTGAATGGATGAGGATGGGGGAGATATGCAAGATGATGGAATGGAAAATGAAATGCGATCCTAATGCAATTTGCCATCCTTAGAGCACTGATTTTTGCTATAGCATAAGACACCGGGCATCAGGGTATGTAAACCAAGACGAATTAGTGTCTAATGCATAAAACAAGCACAACAAACAAGAAGGCTATCCCAACACCCCAAAGTCGCGATGACTTTGGTCGGGCTAGGTATTGGAATAACCACAAGCACAAAAGGATGCCCCAGCGTAACACAAGACCTCAGGGATCTTGGTGGGTACTACGTGGGACAACCAAGAAGAAAAAAACAAAGAAATGAGCAAGATATGCCCCTATGTTTACTAGTCAAAGCACACCATGATATGATGGATCAAGGCGACCATGACAAGTGATGATAGGGAGCTCAAATGATAAACAAAAGCCAAAAGCATCAAAAGATCACAATCAATTTCAAATGTCCTTTGCCATAGGATCAAGATGATGGATGGGGTTGATGAGGTCTGATAGAAAGGATACATCCTGTTGAGACCGATGATGGATAGTAAACTAAAAGATCCATATGATGTAGGATACCAGAAACCGATTGGATCGTGTGATATAGATGACCGTTGATTGATAAGCACTAGCTCGGATAGGGACATACTTGATGACACGACAAGACGACATGATGAAAGGATGACAAGACAAAAGGCAATAAAAACCCTAAAGACCTAGGGGCTCAAGGCTCGAGGGTTGATCAAAGATCAACCTTGCCTACGTGAAAGCGCAGAGCCCTCGTAATTTGATAAGAGACCATGGATAAAGGCGGAAAGAGGAAAATGAAGACCTTGATGGAGGACAATGATTAGATGGAAAAAATGCCCAGGGGGTGGACCAAATGATTGACCTTGTCTACGTGAAAGCGTAGGGGCCATGTAGCTCGACACAAGGCCAAAGATAGACGATGGAAGAGACAAGACAGATAAAAGATAGAACCCCGAGGGCGGATCAAATGACCGACCTTGCCTACGTGAAAGCGCAGGGGCAACGTAGTTCGACAAGAGACCGACGACAGATAATGGATAAGGGATGATGAGATGACCAAGATAAATGGATAAAATGATGGAGTGGATATGATGAGCTAGGATAGGCCATAGGATTGGATAGAACGATGGTTGATATGTGTAAGATATGTAGGATGTGAAGCTCAGGGATCAGATAGGTAATTCAGATCATTAGAATATGAATTTGAGAGGTGAGATGATGGATAGATGAGTTATGAAGATGTGAGAAAGATGTGGTAAATAGATAGGAGGGATGATTGACGATGTGAATGGCATTGGGTTGGATGAGGGTAGCCTATAGCTAGAGACCAATGACAAAGGATTACGAGATGGAAGGAAAATGGATGGATTGATAAAGATGGGAGATAGAAAGATGCTAGGATAGGTGGATAGATGATGGATAGATGAGTGATGAAGATTGGAAAGATGTGAGAAATAGATAGGAATGATGATAGTGAGATATCAAGTCATTGGATTGCATGAGGGTAGCCTATAGCTAGAGACCAATGACAAGGGACTATGAGATGGAAGGAAAATGGATGGATTGATAAAGATGGGGAGATAGAAATATTCTAGGATATATGGATAGAAGGATAAGGATTCAGAAAGATGACATGGATTACTGGGTAGATAAACGGATGAGGAGATAAGGATGAAAAGATGGAAAAGGACTTGTGGATGGGTAGATAGGAAGATAAGAATAGGGAGATGGATTGGATGTTTAGATAGATGAATGGGGAGATAAGGATGAAAGGATGAAAAGGACTATGGGATGAGAGGATGGGAAGATGGAGAAGATTACCTGGTGGAATGGATGGACGATGTCTCCAAGGACCCAATTGTAAATAAGGAGATGCCCCCACTCTATATGTGTCATGCATGACGAGGCAAGAGGGATAGCAAGATGGGTGGATAAGGGAGTGAGATGGGCAATGGAAGATAGATAGAGGTGGATAAGGAATATGATAGTGTATGGATGGGAATATATGCTAAGAGGTGTCCAAAGCATGTATATAGGTTTTCCCCTACATTTATCAAGATCACAAGGAAGAGGGAGGAAGTGGGATAAATGGGATAGGATGGATAGGATGCAGAAGATAGGCGGATGTAGGAGATGGAGGAAAGGAATGCGTAAGTGGATGTTGCCCCCAATCGTGGAAGGAGACTAGATGGGGGATTTACACATGATGCCTGTTTGCCAGGTTTTCATCATGGTACTAATCCAAGGTGCTTGTGTGCCAATTTTTCACCTTTGGACGAATGATTTTCTCTTTACTATTTTTTTTGCTGATTTTTTCTCTTTTTTTGATTATTTTTGCTGATTTTTTCTCTTTTTTTGCTAATTTTTTGGACTAGGATGTGGACGAAGATGGATAAAGATAGAGATATGGATATGCAGATTTTTAGAGGACAATTGATAAGGATAGGGATGAAGGACTCACGCATCAAGTTCCATATGAGGTAATAAGAGCCCATGTTTGAAGTGACTATTCAGATGTTGGTACAACCTTATTAGACTGGATGGTTTATGCAAGAGGATGGATTAAAGGAATTTGATGGGGGAGATAGAGAGGATAGTGGAGGGGATGTTGGCAAGTGTAGGGATGGAATGATGGAGTGGATTGGTGATGGGGGAAGGTGTTTAGGACCAACATGGGCACATGTGATGGTGGATGCGAAAAGATAGGTGGATGAATGGATGGAGAGTGTGACGATAATGGAGGCATTGGGATAGTGAATGTTGGGATGTAGGGACCCAAAACAGATTTAGGAGATGGAGGAGGTGAATGATTTTATGGGGAAATAACAATGTTGGATGTCGTTATGGACTTTTCAATTGAAGGTATGGCACCTTTTTTCTTTGGGATCCACATGGTTTTTATTTTTGCTTCGGTGGGCCTTTGTGGCCTTTTGGATTGATTTGGATTTTGGACTCAATTTTTCTATTCTTCAACATGTCTGTGGAAGGGGACATGAGGAGCTTTAGATTCATGTGGATGTTTGGATTTATGTATTGATGTTTTGGTATCCAAAGTTCGTTTAGTAGCAAGGGGATAGATGCGAGGAGATGGATGATGGGGAGCGATGGAGGTAGGCATTTGATGAGGAAGTGTGGATGGATAATGTGTAGGTATGTGCCTTTGTTGATCCTGATTAGGAGTTATGAAGGTAGGATTTTTATGCTGTGTATGAGGGAGAGGGGGTGGATGAATAGGATAAGATGGAGGGGGTGATTTTGGGATGTAAGGACCCAAAATAGACTATGTATATGGAGGATGTGTGGGTTTTGATGGAGGGATATAAGAACCCATAGTAGATGGAGGATTAGCAACAATGGATGGAGGCACATAAGGACCCAAAAGGGATTCAGAGGATGAGGGAGGAAGATGGATGGTTGTTTGTAAGTAGTATGATGGAGGAGGGGGGATGGTGGCATATGTCTTGGTAGAATGATGGGAAGTACCTCTTGTGCCTTTAGAAGAGGATCATTTAGGATGTACGAAGGTTGTACCAACATCTTTAGAGTGCGAGTTTTGGGAGATATATCCAAGAC
Source organism: Sequoiadendron giganteum (assembly GCA_007115665.2). NCBI lineage: Eukaryota > Viridiplantae > Streptophyta > Pinopsida > Cupressales > Cupressaceae > Sequoiadendron > Sequoiadendron giganteum. The sequence goes on from VCHN02001204.1 coordinate 4,604, forward strand.
CATGTGTGCCTGGATGTTCTTTGACTTGGATGGGCTCTAAAGTACCTTGCTCATGAAGGCCTAAACCTTTTCCTTGATAGTTCATGTTTTGTAGCATGTGATTTATGGTAGGATGTTTATTCTCTTGGAAGCATGATGCGAGCGCATTAGTAGGTGGAAGAGGAAAGGTGGTGCATAAACATTGTTTTTCTTCTACAAGAAGACCACCATGGATGCACGTAATGTTACCAAGGTGATACAAAAGTGGCATTGGGATGGTAAGACTAGATGGCGATGAAGGATCATGCAATGGAGATGAGGGGATAGCAACACCAAGAGGAATGAGTGATAAGGGATCATGAGAGGAATTGGGGAGTACAATGGGATCTATATTTATGGTAGTGGATGATAAGAGCTCATGATATGGAGTGATTGGATCTTGAATGCAAAGGGGGTCATGGGATGGAGTGGATGAGCTAGTGTGATCTTGAGATGGGGTGGATGGGAGGATAGGATCATGACTTGGTTGAGGATATGGATCATGAGATGAAATGAATGGATGACTATGTTCTTGAGATGGAGTAGATGGGATGGAGTGATCTTGATTTGGAGGAGGGGATATGCTTGTATGCTTTGGATCAACCGCTTGGCATGACTCATCTTGTGTGGGATGTATGATGATGGAAGAGTGTTGGAGGGACTCCTCAATTGGGGGAGAGAGGAGGATGGAGGATTCATGAAGGTCATTGGATTGAAGTTTGTGAATATTAGGAGTGGGAGGAGGGGATTGGATGTCTTCAATGGATTGGGTGGATCTAGTAGTAGAATATGGGGATTCAATGGATTCTATGGGGTTGATCCGCTCAATCGTTTGGATGGTGGTAGGAATGGTGATGAGAGGGATAGGTGTAGGATGGAGGAGGGCCTCATCACTAGTGACAGTACATGGTAGAGTGGGAGGGCATGGTGGCTCTTCTTGCATGAGTCATTGGGTGACATTTGGAAGAAATGTCAGATTAGGTAGGGTGATGGGAATGGATGGAGGACTAGGAGGAGATGTGGGATTAGGGTTAGATGTAGGGATGGGAATGGATGAAGGATTAGGGATTGATGGATCAGGATTGGATGGAGGAATAGGAGGAGATGGAGGATGAGGATTAGATGAAGGGGTGGGACTAGATGGAGGACTAGGAGTGGTTGGAGGATTAGGATTAGATGAAGGGGTGGGACTAGATGGAGGACTAGGAGTGGCTGGAGGATTAGGATTAGATGTGGGTATGGGATTGGATGTAGGATTAGGATTAAGAATTGGAGGATTATATGAGTGGATGTGTGGATGAGGATTAGGATTAAGAATTGGAGGATTAGATGTAGAACTAGGAGGAGATGGAGGATTATGGTTAGGGATTTGTGGATTAGTATTATATGGAGGACTAGGAGGAGATGGAGGATTAGGATTAGATGAAGGGATGGAAATGGATGGAGGATTAGGATTAGATGAAGGGATGGGATTGGATGTAGGACTAGGAGGAGATGGAGGATTAGGATTAGATGAAGGGATGGGATTGGATGTAGGACTAGGAGGAGATGGAGGATTAGGATTAGATGAAGGGATGGGATTGAATGTAGGACTAGGAAGATATGGAGGATTATGATTAGATGAGTGGATGGGACTAGATGGAGTACTAGAAGTGGTTGGAGGAGATGTAGGATTATGATTAGATGGAGGATTAAGATATAATGCGATGAAAGGGAGAGTGATGTAGGAAGATGTGGATGTTGGATTAGATTGGGATGGGGAGTGATAGTAGGAAGATGTAGATGAAGGATTAGAATGGGGAGATGTGGAATTAATGTAAGGGTATGGGGATGGGGGATTGTAATAGGAAGGTGTGGATGTTGGATTAGAATAAGAAGATTGAGGTGGTGAACCATTGTAGGAGGACATGTATGGTGGGTTGGCGTAGGAGGATATGGATGGTAGATTAGGATGAGAGGATTGAGATGGTGGATAAGGATAGGAGGAATATTGGGATGGGGGATTGTGATAGGAATGTGTGAGTGTTGGATTAGGATGAGAAGATTGGGATGTGGGATTGAGGTAGAGGTATTGGGATTGATGATGATGAGGATAAGAGGTAGTGGATGTTGGATAGGATAGAGGTTGAAAGGGAGGACATGATGAATATGTCGATGGTGAGGATGTTGGATATCCCTTGTCAAGGGTAGCATAAGAACCGTTATTAGATGTGGATGAAGGCATGGTGGGATAGTTTGAAGAATTAGTGGGATTTTGGGAGGCGATTGGAGAGAGCTTACTAACAATAATAGCGTCAAGAGGATCTATATAACAATCTTCGTGATCAACAAGATTTTCGTTATTGTCATCAACGGAGTTAGGGTTCCCCTTGACTACTATTATTGGTCGTGTAAGAGGGGGATAAGGATTCATGATGGATATAGATTAGAAGGAAAGAATAGATGATGGATAGAGAACTAGAATGGATTGAAAGCTCAGATTGGGATGATGGGATTAACGCTTAGATTAGAACTGGATTGGAGCTTAGATTGGGATTGGATTGAAGGATATGATAGGATTGATTTGGAACAAAGATCATGGGTTTCAACTAGAGGACGTAATGTGTTGACAATCAGATTTTTGCCAAATTTGGCAGTTTTCAAAAATTATCAAATTTTGCCATTTTAGGAAACTTCATAGGAATAAGTTTGAGAGTCCAGTTTTTTCCACAAAATACCCAATACTAAGATAGGATGAATTTCCAACTAACATCAGAAATATGAGACATGCATTCAGAGTTATTAACGAAACAGTTCATCAAAAATCGGAAAATTGAAAAGAATAAATGCTAATTTGTGATTTTGAGGGTCAAGATGAAAGTTTGAGGCTCTGAAAACGTGTCGAAGGAGGATCCAAGGGACTTAAAAGTCCATTGGGAATCCAAATGTCATCTCCTAATGCAACCACTCGTAAAATTTCAACCAAAACCCACATCCAAGTCAAAAGTTATGGCCTCCGGAAGTTTCGGCATAAAAATCAAAATTTTCAAAAATGAAGTCTAGGTGATTGGGATGGATGATTTGATTATATATATGGACTCCAATGATGTTCTAAGAAGCATTTATGCAGTCTGGTCGATGAAACGTTGATTTTCAGAAAATGTTGACGGATGCTTGGAATAGGGAAACGGCTACTCGGAACGGGTAATCGAATATTTAGATTGGATAGATAGATGGTCGGGAGGGGTGAACGGAGGCTTGGAATGGCCAAATGAAGGTTTGGATTGATCAAATGGTCAAATGGAGGCTTCGGGGATTCAAACGAAGGTTTAAAAGGGTCAAATGGATGAAACTGTCTGTTCAGGGGGCGTATTCGCACTTTTACAGTAAAACTGCTGAAACAGTGGGGCAAGTTCGCCCCTCTGCAATGGAAAAGGCCAAAAAATAGTGGGGCAAGTTCGCCCCTCTGCAGTGCAAAAGGTTGAAACAGAGGACAGGTTCGCCCCTTTGCAGCAAAAAGGCTGAAACAGCAGAGGGCAGATTCGCCCCTCTGCAGCAAAAAGGCTGAAACAGCAGAGGGCAGATTCGCCCCTCTGCAGCAAAAAGGCTGAAACAGCAGAGGGCAGATCTGCCCCTCTGTAGAAGATGACCAAAAACAGAGGGCAAGTTCACCCCTCTGTAGTGAAAAATGTATCTTGGTTTGGACAAGGGATTTTGGCAAGGACTTAAAATGGTTTAATGACAGTTTGACTTACCAAAATTTACTGGTTCTTCACAAAAAGACACTTTGAACAAGCACAATCCTATGATTAATGTTTTAACGGGTATGGCCGGCAAAGGTCTTACTCTAAGATAAACAAGGTTTCTAGGGAGTCCTCGATATATGTTCAATACGTGAGGCACAACTGTGAACACCAATCCGTCACAAGCGTGAGTCGGGAGCCCCAGCGAGATACTGAAAGGCTCAGACCAACTCTTCACATCTATCTAGGTATCACCCTAGCTTCAACGTTCCGCTAATTACAACGCAACTGGATTGGGGTACAGCTTTGGCTCTCCCCCCTTTATATACCCCGCCGGTACGCGTGGTTGGGATCATCCCTTGGGGTGATGAAATCCCCAAGCAGGTCCCATTAAGAAGAAGACACTAATTGTTTCCAATTACCTCCTTCGGATCCGCACAATGTGCAAAGGAGGAAAGTGAAAACAAACTAATGCCCCCTTAGGATAAAATAAGTAAAATAGACACAGCAAACAGCAAATATTACCTTCCCCTACTTATACTAAGTACATAGATAAAGTAGCAAGGAAAGACTTTTAAAAATCAGAATAAAAAGGAAGGTCCTGCAAGGAAATGTTAGTTGTTTATCTTTTTGCCCCTTTTGTGATTTGCAGCAAATCTGATTTCACTCACCAACAAACAAGAATAGTGGATTAGAGCACGAAATAGCAAAAGAAAGAAGACAAACACGAAGTTCAAATGCCATTTTTTACTGTCTCGAATGTGCTGTTAAGGGCAAGTTCGCCCCTCTGCAAAAAAAATACTCAAAAAATAGCCTAAAGGGCAGATTCGCCCCTCTGCAGAAAACAGCCTAAAGGGCAGATTCGCCCCTCTACAGAAAACAGTCAGAAAACAGCATAAAGGGCAGATTCGCCCCTCTGCAGAAAACAGTCGGAAACAGCAAAGGGTAGGGTCGCCCCTCTGTAGAAAACAGTCAAAAATAGAGGGTAAGGTCGCCCCTCTGCATAAAACAATCAGAAATAGCAAAGGGCAGGGTCGCCCCTCTGCAGAAAATAGTCAGAAACAGCAAAGGGCAAGGTTGCCCCTTTGCAGAAAACAGTCAGAAAACAGCATAAAGGGCAAAGTCGCCCCTCTGCAGAAAACAGTCAAAAAATAGCATAAAGGGCAGGTTCGCCCCTCTGTAGAAAATAGTCTAAAGGGCAGATTTGCCCCTCTGCAGAAAACAGTCAGAAACAGCAAAGGGCAGGGTTGCCCCTCTGCAGAAAACAGTTAAAAATAGAGGGCAAGGTCGCCCCTCTGCAGAAAACAGTCAGAAACAACAAAGGGCAGGGTCGCCCCTCTACAGAAAACAATCGGAAACAGCAAAGGGCAGGGTCGCCCCTCTGCAGAAAACAGTCAAAAAACAACAAAGGGCAGGGTTGCCCTTCTGCAGAAAATAGTCAGAAATAAAGGGCAAGGTCGCCCCTCTACAGAAAACAGTCGGAAACAGAGGGCAAGGTCGCCCTTCTGCGGCGTCCGGGAGGGCAAGTTCGCCCCTTTGCGACCTGAATCTGCAAACAAGCAAACAACAAAAAACATGAAAAAAAGAGACCCCTTTGTGGGTCCCATCGGGCGTGCCAGAAATGTGATCCTAATAAAACGCTGCTTCCTAAAATGTGAGATGCTAGATAAAACTAATAGTGCAATAAAGAAAAACAATAAGATAATAGGGCACCTTAATGATTAGCCTAAGAAAATGAACAATATGAAAGCAAGATAAACAAATAAATTGTTGTTATACCTTCATGTTGTTGCTTCCTTGGTTGACCCTTGATGTTGAAGTCTTGTGTGCTCCTTGGATGGCAATGAAATGAAGTGGATGCAAGATGAATTGATGTAATATGGGTGCTAAAATGGATGAGAGCTTGAATGACAATTTTGCAAGAGTTTATTTGCAAAAGACTTGATTCCCCCAAAATGAGAGAATTGAAGGGGTATTTATAGGCTAAATTGAATTCTCTAGAGAATTCAACGGTTGGGATTGATCCAACAAAGATCAAGATGAAGGGCTATGGTGAGTTGAGGACTCACAAGCCCTCACATCTTGACATGTGGAAGGTGAGATGTCTTAGGGTGGAGTGATGTGGAAATGAGGTGGATCTTGGGGGATGAGAAGATTCCTTGGAGGAATAAAAGTGAATTAAAAATTCACAATGATTGGAAGAATCTAGTGGATAAGAGAGTGTCTCCACAAATTTGGAGATTTGTCACATGTGGGTGATGTGACAAGTCCAAGGTTCTAGAAGCCCTTGGCACATGTGAAGTGACAAGTCAAGGCTTCTAGAATCTTGCATGGGGGATGGGGAAGACCTTGGAAAGATAAAAGTGAATTAAAAATTCACATGGGGAAGAGAGGAACCTTGGGCAAATAAATGTGAATTAAAAATTCACATGGGGAAGGGAGTCCATATCAAAAATGGTAAGTGGGAAGGTTGACCAGAAAAGGTAAGCTAAATGTGGCTAATGATTCTGATTAAGGTTGTGCAAACACAGAATTAGGATAATTAATGAAAGATTAGAGGCAAGTGGGAGATTATGGAGGATGTGACACTTAATCAAGATTAAGTGGTGCACATCCTAATCATAGATTAATTAGTTTAATCTGGATTAAAAGAGGGTTATGGAGAATGTGACAAGGAGAGAGAAAAGAGGAATTAAAAATTGGTTTTAATCCAAATAGGTTAAAAGACTAAATTAAATAATTTGTCATATTTATTTAATTTAGAGAAGAATAGGGTGTAAGGTAAAGTATTTAATTTCTAATTTAAGAACCTTAGGTAGAAAATGAAATAATGATTAAATAAATTATTTAATCACTGTTAATGGAATAGATGAATATAATAGACGATTTTGATCATATGGAAGTGATCAAATTTGGATGTTTACAATATTTATTAAGCAAAAATTTTGTGTAAGATTTGGTTATGGAGATAGCTATTCAAGATTTAGAAGTCTAATTAAAAGCACAAAGAAATGAGAATATCAATATGACAAGAATAATTTTTTTTCCTATCAAAGAATACAAATAGAATGAACATGTGCAATGTGATAGAACTTTTCCAAATTTTTGGCTCTCTACTTGCATAAGCCTCAAAAGTTGTAAAATGTTGTCATCCTTGTAAAATGCAAAAATATTGTATTAGGGCTTGAGAAAATTCCTAAACCCTAGCTAGGCCCTTGCACTTTATTTCTAATCTTTCATTGATTGCCCACCTCAGTCACTTAGCCCCTTAAGTTATTTCTTCAATTCCCCCACTCTATTTCCCGACCGACCTCATTACCTAGGCACCAATTGATCCAATTTTCCCCACGTGTCTATAATTATTTTCTTAACCCTTAACCCCTCCAAACCCCATCGAACACATGATGCTATTTCACAAGCTTTCCTAATTTCGTAGGAATTTTTCATGTATTCTCTATTTCCTTGTGGTCATACAAAATGGTGACATGCATCCCCTTGAAGATGACATGTCTGGGTTCCCCACTCATTGTAAGAAAAATTCCTACCTCTTTTTCATTCCCTTTTGTTTTTGACTTTCCCTCCAAGTTGTCAGTTCCTTAAGTTGTTTCACTAAGTCTTTTGGTTTTTACATGACTAGACCCCTTTTCCTAGTGTTTCAAGTTGTCCCAATTAACGCATGTGTGTTTTAAGAGTACTAATTTGTTCAATGTTAGACTCATTGAATGGCACTACCTTAAAATTTGTCCCATAAGCCTTCTTTTGGTCTCATGGACATTAAAAGTCTTTTATTCTATTCTACTACCTTTATCCTAGTCAACACCACATGTCATTATTTGATTGAATTTCTTGGGTTTTGTGTATCGTGATACCTTTTATTTCTAAAAGGTTGTCCTAACCAGTGAGAAAAACTCCTTCTTTTGGTGAGGAGTTCTCTTTTGTTTCATTCAAAGCTTCTCATATCGCCAAAACATTTATAAAATCATATTTCTCTCGATGAGTTCCCAAAATCTTTCCACATATTTCACTGCTACCACTTTATACTATATCACGAGAATTAACATATTTGCAGGAGCATGTTGTTTGTTCGTTCAATTTTCATAAAGCCCCAAACTAATGACACATGTCTTGTGTCGTAATGAAGTAAAGATGGTTATTTTGTGTAAAGAAATTTAAATGATCATGATAACCATCAATTTATTAAAGATCAATGGCCCACATTCAAATTTGAAGAAAGACTACATGCAATCCACGTCTTCACACATGCGAGCATTAATGGTGAATTTGACCTATACGTGCCAATTTCCTTTGAAATTTTGGCATAATTGCTCTCCAATTTTCTCTCAATACTTTAAAAAGAGTTGTAGAGTGAAGTTCTTGTTGAATTCTTGCTCAATAAGGGTTTTTAGAAGATTTTCCAAGGTTTTTTGTGATGAAAAGGAAGTGTTTAATTCCTTTCTATTGCATTATTGTCTTTAAAAGGTTATTTATGGTTTGATAAGGAAGATGCTTGAAAATTGAAATTTGAAGAGATCCTTGGATTAGTTAAATTGGGTATAAAATTTAAGATTTTTGTAAAAATATGAGAAAAACCTAAACCCTATTTCCACAACCACACAAAACACTAACCCTAGTAGTCATGGCCAAGACCTCAAGAGGAATTAAAATGATTTTGGATGAAGATATAATTGAACAGTTACCTAGATCATCTAAGAGACCTAGACTTGCCAAGGCTCTGGAATTTTGTTTGATAGGGTTATTGATAAAAATTATTGTTACAAAGATACCATAATTCCCATCCATGGGTATACCTTTTTTAAGTATGTTTTTAGAAAGTGTCTTGCTAACATACCAATCTACAATATCTGGAGATTAGGGGTTGGAAGGTTAGTGGTGCCCAATATTTTATCAATGTTGATTTTAACAAAGGATTGACCCAAAGAAGAGGGAAATTTATAGTGGAAAAGGAGTATTTCTTAAAAGTTTTGACATAAATTATATTTATGAAGTGTTTAACTTGGATAAAAATGCTTAGTTTTTTGTTGACCTAGGAGCACTCACAAGAGAATATCAGAGACTAAGGGATAGTTATAGATTTAAATGGTTACCTAGTTTTAGGCCTAGAGGGCAGAATATAGATTTGAAAATGTTTTATAGTGGAGAATTAGAGCCATTTAATTATGATATCTTTGAGGATTAATTTTTCAAAACCTACTTTTCTATGTGTCAAGTTCTAGGGATGGATTGCAAAACTCAAATGTCAGTAAATATGATGGTATTAAAAGTTGATATCCAAAGCAAGGATGTAAACAAACCCTATGAGTTTGTAGCCTTCATTGTTGATGTAATTAACAAAGCTCTTTGTGCAATTAGGGAGAATGATGATATTGTTCACTTAAAGAGGTATTCTTTTTTATACCACATCTTTCTTTATAGTGGAAGGAATATATGGTCTCCTCGCATGCAAATTAGGTCTCATGATGCCTAGAAGAGACTATTGTTTGTGTAGGAATGGACTTACATCTAGGATAGTAATTGTGATAAGTTCAATTACAATATCTTTGAGGAAATTTTTGTTATAGAAATATTGAGGAATGTGAGACAATAGGTGAACTGGAGATTCTCTAAGACTGTTAGGAAATTCTCAAACCAAAGGATTTACAAACAGAGCTAGGATTCAACCATAATTGGGGTGACTAGTTCTTCTATACAAATGTTATGGTAATTAGGGTTTATGGTGCTCTTGTTGAACCTCATATCTTACCTAGGTATATTCCAAATAAAATTTATTTCCTGAAAAATCATATGGAAACTGAATGAGTAAGATAAGACTCATTTTAGAAATCACAAGAAGTGTGCCATTCTACCCTCTACATTAAACTTTTCTTATTTCCAAATTAATGCTAGAGAGGGACAAGAATAATTGTTAAATAAATTGATCTGCTATAGATTGAGGATAGATAAAGAAAGGAAGTGTGATCTTGAGCATTTTATTCATGATGTTAGGATTAGGATTAGTGTATTACTCTTTGGATGATGATGATCCCCCAGATGATTTAAGTGATACATCCACCATCAAGGGTTGTAGTTGAGAGACTCTTTGCGGAAAGGATGTTGATAAATTTTTGAGATAGATGGGAAAGTGGTGGATGATGTAAGAGCTTTAGCATGCACTAAATTTATGTTAGATGACCAATTCATCACCACAAAGGAATTCAAGGATTTCCTCCTGAAGAGTAAAGGTGAGACTTTTAGAAAAAGATAGAGGAAGAGAAAACAAGAATAACAAAGGAGAAAAAATATAAAATTATCTCCCAAATATGGGTTGAGGTTAATTTTGACCAAGAAAATATGACTCCAAAAAAGGGGAGAGAAATAGTGAGAAAGAGTGGTTGTTTGATATTGGAAGGATGGGATATATCATCTATAATCATATTTGATAATATCAGGAGCTAGGAAGATGATTCAAACAAGTGTTATCTTCTAAATAATAGGCAGATGCGCTTTAGTTTGGATCAGGTTTTAGTCCAAGACATGAGATCTTGGCTATTTGGTCCATTTTTTGGAGACAAATAAACCTGGGGTAATCAATAATACAAATGAGTTAATTGGCAACTTAATTGTCAGAACATTAGGGGATACTAGTGCATTGCAAGCAGCAACATTGATAGTGAACACAACTATGTTCACTAAAGCATTTGTGAAGAAATTAGAGGCAAACCTAGCTAAGGTAAATTCTTTGAATTTAAAGCTTCAAGAACAGGTCAATATTGTCACAGGATTTCTCCCATATCTTCAATCTATGATTGATGATAAGGCATCTCAAGAGAAGATGGCTCTAATTTTGGAGGTTAGAAATTTGAAACATGAACTTAGAGAAATCAAGGAGGCAAAACAAAAGGCAAAGATGGAAAATAAGGAGAAAATCTCAAAAGTCATGGATAACCTATTAGGCCATAGGTTATCTTACATCATCGGTAATCTTGAGAATACTTGGAATGGATATAACACAACAGCCAATATTCATGTTATCCATCTCCAAGTGAAATCTCAACTGAAGAGCCTCCAAGATGTTTGGGGCCCAAGGATACAACCGATTGGAAAAATGATTGATAAGGCCAATTTTGATGCTAATGCTCCAAGTGAACTATCAGTTATTTTTGAAAACTCAAGTTCTTTTGAAGATAATATGATTATCCATGAGAGCTTTCAACTAGTTATGGAGTAGTCCTTGGAATATTTGAAAATCTTGAGCAGGGTTTAATGCCCAAAAAACTTCAAAGGATGGGGAGGTCAAGACTTATAAATCATGAAGGTTTGAATTTAGTAGTATCTTGTCTCCCCTCCTAAGTTCTATTTTTGCATATGATAATGTATACATGGATAAGTGCAATGCTACAATTGATAAGTTAATAAAATTGGAAGCAAATTTAATAAAGTATTTTGAGGCTACAAAAAGATAGACAAATGAGGAATATTCTTCTCATCTAAATTATGTCAGGTAAATTCTACCTTTTCCTTGGCTTTCAAAAATTACCTTTTCAACATGGGTGGAGAAATATAACTGACAGAATCATGGCTCCACCCATTTTGTCTTATTATGCATATCAAGGGAGTATCTACAATGCCTTCTGCAATTATTTTGTCTTCTAGTGTTGTACCTTTTTGTCTTATTACAAGGAAGTTACACTAATTTTGATTAGATATTTTGAGAAAGTTGTCAAATGAAAATGTGACCTATGTTCATGTCTCTAAGCTTGTGTGCTACCTTGTGTCTATAAAAGGGAATTCAGAGCCATTTTTAGTATCTTGGATAGTTTATAATTAGGAAACTCTATCTTAGACTAGTTGGATCTTGTTCTAGGTTTTTTCAAGAAAGAAATTGAATCCAAGTGTAAATCTCTATGTATATCAATGCACAAGCTCAAAAGATACATATATATTTTGAAAAGGTTCAAAGATAATTATTCCCAGTGTATATTTATTTCTCTTATGAATAAAATTTATCAAGGATCTTTGGAGTTCATCTTTGCATCATTGTGCAGTGAATGTTTCTTTTATGGATTTTATTAAAGTAATAGAGTAATTTATTATATTTGAATTATTGAGTCTTAAAATATTCAAGGATTGTTAAGAAGAATTGAATATGAATCTAAGCATAGGAAATATTATTGTAAGGCAATAATAATAGTTTTCCACTAAATTTGTTATCTAGATGTTGTTCAAAAGACATTTGCATGATCTTTTGACTTTGTTACCAATAGTTTAAGGCACCAATATATGTAAGGATATTAGTTGCAGGTTCAAGGTCGTTCAAAATGAAAAATCACTTGAAGTATGTTTTTAATTTGTTCCTAAATTATATATATGTTCTCCAAGCCAGTATTAGACAAGTCGCCAAGAATTTGGCCAATTCTAATAGATTTCCATAAATTCTTGGTGTAGTATATGAGAACATCTTTGTTATATCAATATCCTTGTGTGAACTAAGTGAAAACTCATTGATATTGTGAAGGGGTACCCATAGGTCTTGTAGAACCTAAAGTGTAAAGGAGCACAATTGTAATATTATCTCTTGTTTGTTGGCCACAAACCTGAGAGTATTGATTATGAGATTTGCCTTATCTTTAGAGGCAATTAGATAATCAATTGGAAAGAAGAAGAACCAACATATTGGTGACTTTGTTGTGGACTTGCATAAAATTTCAAGTCCAATATTTTTTCTTGGGTAGAGTCTAAGAAAGTGTTATGTTGTAAACCTTTTGTTCATCAAAGTTTGTGTAGACACAATTTGGTGTCTATAACTCATTAAATTTTGCAAAAAAATGTTAAATCTTTATTTCCATTTGTGGGTGGCGACTTTGTAATATTTTTGCTAGTGAAATTTTCAAAAGAAAAATGTTCATTATCAAAAATAGATAGAAGATCTTTATTCCACACACAACCTAGAAGAAAATTAGTTGGTGAGCTCAGAACCCCTTGTCAATACTTTTATAAATAATGAGGAAAGTACTTTGACCACACCATAGTTGGGTAGTAATTCCCAAACATGTGTAATGAATGTTAAGTATCTAAGAGATGAAATAAATTGGATGGGTCCTCAACATGAAGAATTTATGAAAAAAATTGAAAGAGAAAGGGAATAAATCCAAAGAGAGTATGACCTCAAATAGGGTTTATATGCTTGGGTCAATTCTTCCAATGTGATTGTAACTACTGATACTCAATTCAATCCTACCAATAAGTTATCAAACCAAAGAACAATTGCCTCCTCTAGTTTGAATGCCTCCACTTCTCATGTTATGCAACATAGGGATGCTTAGGTTAACTTGTCTTCCCAAAATATGTCTACCTCAAGAGTAAATTTACAAAATGAGGGAGAGCTATTGAAAGAAGTAAATGAACTGGGAGAAGAAGTAGACCTAATGGAAGCCATAAGAATAAGAGATGATGTGAGAAGAAGAATAGATATCATAAGAAACTCTAATATGTTAAATAATCCCTTTGTGTTTTCATCTACTCCTCAAGATTTCCCTATTAGTAATGTGAAATCAAATAACATTCCTACAAATCCCATTTAGAATGTACCATTGATAGATATTACTGCCTCAAATCCTCAGTAAATGATTATCCAAACTTCTTATGCCTCAGCAACTGTCCCAATAAACCAAAATATCCCCATTCCCAACCCATAGCCTCAGGTAAAATTGAAACAAAAAAACATGGGAGGTTATGGAAAATATCAACCCAATAACCTAAATATGGGAAGTCAAATGGGTGGGAAATTTTTTTTTTTAAAAATCAAGTAGGAGGTCCTAACAATGCCAATCAACAAAATGTCCAAGCTAATGTTCAATGTAACCTTGTTGGGGGGAATATTTAGGCTAGAAGACCTTTGCAATTGGAAATATATGGGAAATTGGATTTCATTGGTATCCCTGGCTACCCTAATGCACTTCCTAATGACATCATAAATGCTCTAACTAGATTATCAGGTAATAATGCATTATTAGGAGAGGATCACCTTAGAGAATTTCTTAATTTTATAGATAACTTTGAAATATAGGATGAGGATGTAGTGATGAAACTATTTATGCAATTCCTAACTAATGATGCAAGAGACTGGTACAAAGGATTACTTGATGCAAGTATAGGATCTTGGGATGAGTTCAAAAGGATCTTTAGAGATAAATATGGTGATAATATTGACCCTAGATTCATCATTGTTAGTGTGAAAGGGGTACTTTATCTAACTAGTTCATTCTTAGCTAGTTTTCCACTAAAGTCCTCTTCACACTAGCTTAATTTTACATAGGGATAAGGTAGTTGATCCTTTAATGACATGAGTTGTCACACCTCATAGGATGCCAACACTTGTCATAATCTGGTTGCATTTATCTCTCCCCTTGGCCTATATAACCAAGCAATTTCCTTCATAATTCTCAAGCTGAATATAGCTTTGCATTCTTGAGAGGAATACAGTTTATTCCTCCTCATATTTCTGGTTTTGCTTTCCTTCAGTCATTAGATTCCTGGATAGGCTAGTTAGCAAATCCAACATGGTATCAAAGTAGTTGTGAGTTGTGGGTTAGCATTTTTTTTAGAAATATGAGAGTGTAGAGTTTTTTTTCAAAGCACATGAGTATTCTCTTCTCTTGCATCTTCGGATGATTGGAGAAACAAAAAAGTGTGGAGAAAACTCTAGTTTTGGGGGGGTTCATATTTTGACTTGCCAGTTGCAAGTTTTCTTCGGAGCCTAAATCTAACAATCGGCTTGCATTTTATTTATTTTGATCAATCTTGTAGGTTGCAGCATGCCTTTGTTTGTCTTAGGCAGATGATTCAATCTTTGCATGCCATTTTTTAGTTGTCGGAGTCATTTTTTGGTGCTAAAGACGTCTATTTTACACTGGATCCACATTTTTTTTCAATTTAAAGAAAATCCACCATTTGGGTTTTGTTTGCAGCAGAAAAAAACCATCTGGGTGGTTGCTATTTTTTGGATGTAGGTTATATATTTTGCAGAATTGACATTAGAAATTTACAGCAAACCCCCTCTCCGTTGGTGTTTTGGAAATTGCAGTTCAACTTCCAAAGGCTGTAACTTGAACTTCCGACCTCCGATTTGCGAGTTTTTTATTTTATTTTGGATAACTTTTTGTGCTCTACATGCTGGTGTAAAAAAAATTTGGTTTTAGTGCACGGATTTTTCAAAAAAATCAGATTCTCACACGTGACTCTGCGCAGTTCCCGTTTTTGGGACTTTCAAAAGTGCATAACTTTTGCATATGACCTCGGATCGAGGTGATTCTTTTTTTGAAAGTGCATTTTTTTTTCATGTACTTCACAGTGGTACTAATAATTTCATTTAGATTTCTACCAAAATTTTAATTTCAGTATATGTTCATTTTGTGAGGATTTGTAAAAGCATTGAAGTCAAGTCCACTTAGAATTCTTCTTCTAGTGGTCATTGTAACTACACTAATTATAAAGTGCCAAATCATTTTTCTTGGGGGGGCTTCTTCATTGATTAATTCAGGGGGGTCTCTTGGTGTGATTGTACTTGTGCATCTCTTTATGCTCGTGCTCTCTTCCTTTCACAATGGGAAATGTTAATTTTCCACTACTAACTCCATAAAACTACAATACATGGAAATAAAATGCATGGAACTTCTTAATGCAACAAGGGTACACACCCTATGTTGAACAAAAGATAATTGAACCCTCATATGCTAAGGAAAAAATACTTTGGATGCTTGAACAAACAAAAGCTCTAGGTTGTCTTCGTAGTTTATTTTCTCTTGATATAATGTTTCAACTTGATGGAAAAGATAATTCACATGATGCATGGGAATAACTAAAAACTCTCTATGGGACAACTGATGAAGTTAGGGGATATCAAATTGATAATCAACTAATGGCGCTAGATCCTAAGTCTTTTGACGACATCTAGGATTTTGTAAAAAAAGGAAATGATTTGAGAGCATAATGTAAAGCATGTGGCATAGAGAAAAAGGACATTCAACTTGTCTTGAGTACTCTTAACAAACTTGGACCTGAATATTCTTCTTTTGTTTCTAGTTTTCATACTCATAGATTGACTATGGGCCCTACATATACAATGCCTTCCTTTTCTTCATTTTCTGAATTGTTAATGTAAGAACAAGGCAAGCTTCTTTCCATGGGGATCTTAAAGACATCTCAATCTTGGGCTCTATTGGCTAGTCAGTCAAAGGAACATAAAGAGTCAGAGAAACCTGACAAGAAACAAAAGAAGTCCAAGAAGAAGTCACAGAAAGATCAAGCATAGTCTTCATCTACCTCAATAGTAGATTCCACTTCCTCTTCTTCAAAGGGGAACAATCAAAAGAAGGAAAGACCAACTTGTTGCTACTATAAGAAAGTTGATCATGAGGAACATTCTTGTCACAAGAAGAAGATCAATTAGCTGAAGCATCTTCTAAAAAATAACATTAATCTGCCTTCTTCACAACAATCCTCTACTCCTTCAAAATCAGGCAAAGGGAAAGTAACTGCACCAGTTGCTACTACAGATTCTTCTCAGCAGTGGATTCTTGACTCAGGTGCCTCACATCACATGGGTTCTATCAGAGAACAGTTTTCTTTGTTGGAGCCTTGTTCAATGCCCCACATTCTCATTGGGGATGACTCTCCTATTGAAGTCATCGGGAAAGGTTCTATTGATGCTGGCACTAGTACATTTGAGAATGTCCTTTGTGTACCTAATCTATCTGCTAACCTTCTCTCTATCTATTAGATTTCCCAGAATGGTAGAAAATTTGAGTTCACTTTCGATTCTATCAACATCAGAAGTCTTGAAGATAATGCACACCTCGCAGTCGATAAGGTTGATCGTGAGTCTCAACTGTATGCTTTCTCTCATTTTGTACCTAATTCACATTCAACTGCCTTGCTCACTCATTTAGATTCTATGAACAAGTTATGGCATGAGCGGTTTGGCCATCTCAACTTCCACTATCTCAACAGCTCAACAAGAAGGATATGGTCACAGGTCTTCCTAAGATCAGTTTCTCATATGGAGTTTGTTCTAGTTGTGCCTTAGGAAAACATCCTAAGGACAAGTTTGACAAAGGGAAGGCTTGGCGGGCTTCAAAAGTCCTTGAGTTAATTCACAGTGATGTGGCGGGTCCATTTCCATCCTCGTCTTTTAGCAAGGTTCTCTACTTACTCACATTCATTGATGACTATTCCAGATACACCTAGGTCTACTTTCTTCGACATAAGGGAGAAGCCTTTGATAGATTTCAGGAGTTCAAGGCTCACACTGAGAAACAGTCTGGGAAGGTTGTCAAGATTCTCCACACAAACAATGGAAGAGAATATGTGAACCACCACTTTGAACAATTTTCCACTCTTGAAGGAATAGATCTTCAGCATACTATCGTCTATACACCTCGGCAAAATGGTGTGGCCGAGAGGAAAAATAGGTCCCTGAAAGAAATGGTTGGTTGTATGATCCATGCACGCTCCCTTGCACCTGAATATTGGGCAAAAGCTATCAACTGTGTTTCTCACATCCAAAATAGAATTTTGCATAAGGCATTAAAGGGAGTTACTCCTTTTGAAGCCTGGTGTGGTAGGAAACGTATTGTGTGGCACTTCAAATTTTTTGGCTCTCCTGCATGGGCTCACATTCCTTCAGAGAAGCCCAAGGCCTTGGAACCTCAAATTCGTCCTTGTATCTTTGTTGGTTATCCTGATGGTGTCAAAGGATATCATCTCTTGGATCATGAGACACATGAACTCTTCATTGAGCGAAGTGTGCAATTTGAGGAAAGCTCTTCTAGCTCATCCTCTACTCTTCCTTCCTCCATAGTGGATTTTGAGGATTTTGACATTGAGAATTTTCCTCAAGCTTCCTCTACTCGTCGAGTTGATCATAAGATTTCATCTTCCTCTTCGGAGAGTTTGGAATCTCCTCCTCCATCCCCTACCATGCCTCATTGGGCTCGCCAAACACTTGAGTATGTAGGCGATCTTGTTGGGGATCCTTCAAATACAAGGAGGACTCAATCACAACATCAATACATTCCACATTCCTACATCGCCACAGCTTCAGATCCACAGTCATTTCATGAAGCATTTGGTATTGCTAAGTGGGATTCCGCAATGGAGGAAGAGTACAACTCTTTAATGCAGAATAAAACATGGGATCTTGTTCCACTTCCTAAGGGAAGAAAACTGGTTCAGTGTAAGTGGATTTATCGAACCAAATTTGCAGCGGATGGCTCAGTTGACAAGTATAAAGCACAACTTGTGGCCAAAGGTTTCTCTCAAGTACCAGGTATTGAGTACACTGAGACCTTTGCCCTTGTTGCCAAAATGAACTCTACTCGCTTGCTACTTGCTATTTTTGGAGCTCATGGTTGGGTTGTACATCGAATGGATGTGAAGAGTGCATTTCTTCACTGAGATCTACATGAAGAAATTTATATGGAGCAGCCACAAGGATTCATTCAAGATTCTTCATTGGTTTGCAAACTAAGGAAGTCTCTCTACAGCCTCAAACAAGCTCCACGAGCTTGGTATGCCAAAATGGACTCCTTTCTTCTCTCCATTGGGTTTTGCATATGTCACTCAGATTCGAATGTCTACATCTTTCGGTAGGAGGATGCTCTTCTCTTCTTGGCTCTCTATGTTGATGACTTGATTGTCATTGAGAGCACTCCATCCATCATCTCGACTGTCAAGACTGCTTTGCATGACTGACTTGGGTCTCTTGCACTATTTCCTCAAGATCGAGATCACACAGACCTCTTTCGGGATATCACTTGCACAGCCCAATTATGCTCTTGATCTTTTGTCACATTTTCATATGGTTGATTGTAAGCCTGCATCAACTCCCTTTCTATCTGGAGTTAAGCTTGAGGCCAAATATTCCACACCACTAGTTGATGCTACTTTGTATCATCAACTTGTTGGTAGCCTCATCTACTTGACTCATACTCACCTTGACATTTCCTATGCAGTTGGAATTGTTTTGCGCTTCATGATGGAGCCACATGAGCTTCATTGGAAAGTTGCCAAATGCATCTTGCACTACATCCAGGGAACTCATCGGTATGGGATTCACTATGCAGTAGGCACCAGGTCAGACTTATTGGGATACACAGATTATGATTGGGCTGGTGATAATGATGATCGCAAGTCCACATCCGGCTATAGTTTTCACTATGGTTCTGGCCCCATTTGTTGGCAGAGCAAGAAGCAACATGCCATTGCTCTTTCTTCAATCGAGGCTGAATATCGGGGAACTGTTAATGCTGCCATTAAGGCTCTTTGGCTTCAGAATATCCTCACTGAACTTGGCATCACCTTTCAAAATCCATCAGTCATCTATTGTGACAACCAAAGCACCATCCAGATCTCGAAGAACCCGGTCCATCGTCAACGCACCAAACACATCGAGATCCATATGCATTTCTTCAGGAGCTTATTCAAGAGTGGGTCATTGATTTGTGCTACTGTCCTACAAAAGATCAAGTTGCAGATATATTTACCAAACCCTTCACTGAGAGCAAGTATGTTCATCTTCAGTCTCTCTTGGGGGTGTGGCACATCTCTTCTGGGGGGGTCACTTAGACCTTCTTCATTCACCCTCTCATGCGCATGAGTTTTTTCCCACTAGGTTTTCTCCTTCTTTATCATTAAGAGGATATTATGTACATGGGTACCTTATCAGGCCTAGTAGTTGGGACCCATATTTTCATCTTTTCATTGCATACTTCTCCCTAAGTTGCACTTAAGGGGGGGTGTTAGTGTGAAAGGGGTACTTTATCTAACTAGTTCATTATTAGCTAGTTCTCCACTAAAGTCCTCTTCACACTAGCTTAACTTTACATAGGGATAAGGTGGTTGAGCCTTTAATGACATGATTTGTCACACCTCATAGGATGCTAACACTTGTCATAATCTGGTTGCATATATCTCTCCCCTTGGCCTA
>VCHN02001585.1:0-21300 GCA_007115665.2 Sequoiadendron giganteum
ACATTTGAGTGTCTCTCCATAGTCAACTAATTTGTCACAACATTCATTATCATGATTTGTAACAATCTCAAAAAATGCTAAAGATTTTGGGAGATAAGAGGCATCTATGATTTTGATTCAAAATAATTTACACCTCATATTTTCTTCCTCCTAAATACAATATAAGTGAGTTATGTTATTCTCTCCCACCTTTACAATTTGGATTTTTTTTAGCATCAAAGTCTTAAAATGTCATATAATTAGGTTCACAATATTTTAACTAAATTTTTTTCATGTGTCTTGAACTCTAACATTTTCTTTTCAAAATCTTTTCTTTTCTTTTTTAATTCAAAAATAATGAAACACCTTGATCCTTAGCCTCATATTATATATTTTGTCTACATAAATTACTTGTACCAGTCCTAGATGGATAAGAAATTTCTATATTCTTTATTTTAATTCCTTCTAGTTTCTAGATTATAATCATGACCGCTCTCCCAAGGGAGTTCATCATCCTATCTATGTATGAATTTCTCAAATCTTTCAATGTGGAGTTGTTCAAAAAGCTTGATGGTCTTCCTAGTAGAAAATTTTATAAACATCCAAAGATTATGGTGGATTTATAATAGGTATAATTGTTACAAAATGTCCAAATATTGTAGGAACTCCATGAACAGACTCACTATACAATGATCTAATTCTTAAAATTCTTATTGTATCAATAATTTAGCCTAGTTCTAGCATTAAATCCATTGAGACTTTAGTATACACTTCACTCTAATACTTCAAGACACTTCTATAGTTCCAAATATGCATCACAAAGAGGATAAAGTTAGTAACAACTAAAAGAAAACAACCTCAATCACTCCCAAATATCAAAACTTTGAAATACCATATGTATTTCATATTTTTCTTCTGGATTTGAAGGTGATAGGTTTAAGGATACTAAATCCATTAAGAAAAAATTATGATTGGAATGTAAAATTGGTCCATGAAATGCTTATACGTGTGAATGGTCTTAAGTATGGGGTAAAAACCGAGGCCAACTAACTATTTAATAAATGAAAATATTGCTAAATTCATAATTGAATTGCAATCATGATAGTAATAGTGTTAGAAACCAAGATCAGACATCCAAACCAAAATGCCTTCCACATAAGAGAAAAACAATAAAAAACAAAGTTTTGCATGAAGATGTGCAAATTAATATATTCAGAATTAAGATATTACAATAGATGATTTGCTTTATAAAATAAATGTATGCAACCCTAATGTTGACCTAAAAGGAAACCCTAGTGTGCATAGTTAATAATTAATCAATTATTAATGTGCCTAAGTTTAGCTTAAGTAACTAAAGGAATAAGTGACTTAATTAATTAACTAGTATGATATAATTAATTAAGTGTAATAACTTATTACTCTAACACCCCCCCTTAATATGAACTTAGGAAGAAGTTAAAACACTAGAAAAAGATGCATGAAAGAAAATATGGGTCCCAACAATTAGGCCAGATCAGGTACCCATTTACAAATGCAAGAATGAGGTAGAGAAGGAAAAACCAGTGGGACAAAACCCCCCTACAATGAGATGGAATGCTACAAAGAAGCACTGGAAGAAAATTATAGAGTAACATTGGAACCACAATCTATCAAGAAAGGAAAGATACTTATGTCTACAAGAAACCATATTGGAATCATAATGATGCAACAGCAGACCTGATGCCACGGAACACTTGAAAAATCCAAATGGGAACAACCCTGGAATCTATGAAGTAGCAGTCGATTATTGAAATGAATGTGATACTAAAATGAAGTGAAAAGATGCAAGTTGCACTCTCTCAACTGCCAAAACATCCAAGTAATCTCCAAAACACCCATCGGGCCAAATCTGGATTAACAATAAATCTGAGATAGATATAGAAAAAAGTGCATGAAAAGAAACATAGAGCTCCTCAATGCCTTTCCAATGCCACAAAGATAGCAAAAATCGGAGATCGTGAAAAAAAGTTATGAGCTCGAAAGCATAAAATAAACATCTGATTTCAAACATTAATAAATGTAGTTAAACAGAAAAATAATGAAAAATAAACTACACCACAAGAAATTTCTTGAAACCAGCTTTCCAGTGATATCTCGTTTTTCCAATTATGATACCGTATGCCCAAGTTATGCCAAAAAGAAAAAAACCTGCTCCTTTAGGGAAAACTGGGGTTCGGAGGGGGCAAAAGAGGCCTTATAGCCGTTGACATCATGTTGACGTCATCAAGTCACTGGAAAAAAATTCACGGCCATCTGGCCATTGCCACAAAAAGGCCCCATCCCTGCAAAAAATATTGATAGTCGTCGAAGAGGCACTTAGTTCGCCATACGACCGCTGTAGGGGTTGTTTTCGGTCGAGGGTTGGGCGCATAGTGCCCAGTCCCCCATATGACTACGACGACAAGCGCATAAGCCCTCAGGGGCTGACAGAGGGCCCCTGGTCGTCCATGTGACTAGGGCGGACCTAGAAGGAGCCCATGGGAGCTGGCTGGGAGGCGGCGGACCAGTGGCTGCCCAATGGCAGAGCCATCTATACTGTAGACATCGACGCGGATACCGAAAAACCACCTTTGTTTAAAAAAAAATTGATTTTCATGCCTCATAACGCATGTCGGGAAGACCGTACGACCTCCTTGGCAATTTTTTTTTGCCTTTGAACCAACTTCTCATAAATCGACGAAACAAAAAGCGTTTTTAGGGTTTTTGGCTGTTGCGAATGTGATAGTGACCTCTATTTGTGCCAAAAATGCTCCCAAAAATAGGCTACCTCCAGAGTTTGCAAAAATTCACCGAGCTTGAAACCCTTATAGATCTGACAAATGATGACCAAAATCTGCAAAATGAAAGTCAATCTTGACTGTTTCCAACAATCTGAATCCAATGGTGAAGCCCGATTTGATCCAAAACGCCACATAGATGAGCTTAAGACATGAAATTGTCAAGGAACCCCGAACGAACTCTGCAATGATTTTCTCTAAAATTTGAGAAGGGGTTGTATGTCAAGACTTTGATACCATGTTAAAAACCAAAATCAGACATGCAAATCAAAAGGCCTTCTACAGAAGAGAAAAACAATAAAAAACAAAGCTTTGCATGAAGATGTGCAAATTGATATATTCAGAATTAAGATATTATAATAGATGATTTATTTTATAAAAGCAATGTATGCAACCCTAATGTTAACCTAAAAGAAAACCCTAATGTGCACAGTTAATAATTAATCAATTATTAATGTGCCTAAATTTAGCTTAAGTAACTAAAGGAACAAGTGATTTAATTAATTAACCAGTATGATATAATTAATTAAGTGTAATAACTTATTACTCTAACAAATAGTGGATAGTACAAGAATTGACTAAAATACACTAGTTAGAATTTAAGCATAAAATGTATGTCTTATCATACTTATATTTTTAAAAATAAATGCAATTTAATCTATGTATATTAGTGGAAAACATAGGAAAAAAAAATTTAAAAAATTAGAAGAATGATTAATGTGATTGATGACAGAAAATGTTATCCAAATTTAAATGTCTGCACTACTTAGTTTCCAATTTGGATTATGACATAGACCTATCACCCCACTTATGTCAAACCATTCACCATTAACAAAGCTACCAATTAAGAATGACTCCAACTCTATAGAATGCTACCACCTCATCATGTGGCGAGTGAGGGTGAAATATGGATAAAATCACCATATCCACAATCAACGCACTCAAGCATGTGGTGTTTAAAATTCTAGCTCTACCATTTTGCTCTTCATTTGTCTGGACATTTCAGAGTCTTGCATTTACACGCTGAAGCCCGAGTCTACATAGTCTGAGGTTTGGTAGATTTTTACACCTTGTACATTTTGCACATGCATCATAATTTCCAGATTTGTAGAGTTTGGGGTTTGGTATATCTTTGTAATTTACAACTTGTATTGCTGTTGGCGTTTGTACGCCAGAGTCTCAAGTCTGAATAGAAGAGAAGTGAAGGATTAGAATTGAAGTCTCATTTTTTAATCTCTCATCACCCATTTAAATGTATATGCGCACATTTTAGATTAAATTTTAAAATTTCAAATATTGGGTATTTGTCATTTTAGATTTAAATTTGCACATTCAAAGTCTTCAATTTCTTTCACCATGGATTAACCTTTTACAAATTTCAGGTTAGTTAAAAAATGAGACATTTGTTTGATGCCTAGAGAATATTGTCTGGGATTTTGACAATTTTTGCAATTCGCAAATTTAATTTGTAATTGCATTTTAAAAATGAAATCCAAATGTTGAACTAAGAGTTTGGACTTCATAATAGCTTTATAATTTGTAATTTCAAATTCAATTTACAATTTTAAGATGAAGTTTAAGCTTAAAAGTTTACTTAAAATATTTGGTGCTTGGTTTCAATGCTCGTAATTCCAATGCTCAACATATAAAGCTTTGGATGCATTTTGTAATTTATAACTTTAATTTTGATTTCTTTTTTTTATTGCAATTTAAACTAAGATTAGTTTACAAATAATAAGGTCATAGAGTTCAAATTTTGAAGAAATGTTATACTTTGTAATCTTTTGTCTTTCAACTTTCAATTTTAGTCACAGTGTTTCGATTTAGGACTTTGAAACTTGTTTATTATTTAGTAAAATTTCATATTTTGGGAATTCTTGAATTTGTTTGGAATTCCAAATTTAATTCATCAATCAAACTTTTAGTTATAGCCTAGAATCTTGAATTATATATATTTCAAATTCATGATAAAAATTTGGCTTCAAAACCTTATAAATTGTTAGGGTATGAAAATAGTTGTGCTCTTATAATAATAATAAAAATAATGTTTAAAGAGAAAATCTAGGGCACAAATTTTAAAATAATCCTTAATTCATACAACTCAAGACACAATTTCATTTAATTTTCAAAACATGAAATCATATTATACAATCAAATATGATCATGTACATCCTAAGTAACAAAGAATAAGTAGAAATTTTAAAGAGGAAATATCAAATACAATACAAAGGATAACTTAGAAATTAGTGAGACTAAAATGAGATCAAGAAAACCTACCTTTCATTCACCAAGATCTAGAATCCAAAGGTCATAAGAAGATTACTCATCACTACAATGCATGAAAATTACTCAAGGCTAAAGACATTGTGAGACAAAAGAATAGGAAACAAGCCACCATAGCATTATCTCAGACTTCAAATTTTTGTAAAGGATTTATAAGTACATGCAAACAAAGCTCAAGATTGACAAAGCCTCAAATTTAAAATTTTGGAGAACTTTTTCTTAAGCATACATTTTAGAGAAATATTGCTTAAGCATAAATTTTGATGTGGAAAATTGGATTAATTTTTTTTACTCAATAGCAAATGGAAGCCAAGTTGTTGTTAGGGTCTACTCTAATAAAATTAAACTTTTCAATATGGAAATAAAATATCACTAGCTCAAGTAAAACAAATAACAAAAGACATAAAAAAAGACATGCTAGTATCAAAAACTCTAAGTGGCATTGGTAAACATTGCTGATATATTTTATGCCACCCTTGGATGCACATCATTTATATCCGATCAGAGAGATCCTATGTGTGCATCCTTTCAAAATACATGATTAATTTTTATGAATCTAGGTCTTTGAGGTTTTGAAACTCCTCAATTGTGTCTTTTAGGGTTCTAAACTTGCAAGATAGGGCTTTTAAAACCCTCATGTGCTTAAACCCTAAACCCCTTGAACCTGGCATGCACTTTTGTTATAAGATCATGTTGACCTCTTACACCTAGTTAGTCTTGTGTCCCTAAGTTAAAGTCTTTAATGTCCCCATTCTTCATTTTACCTAGGCACGACCCCCTTTTATGAAGAACTTTGAAGCACGTGCTAATTACCGTCGCTTAGGTCTTTGTATCAGCCATCGCTAAAACCTTAACGTTCGTCAGTTTCATTTCCATGATGAGTGATGAACTCTTTCTCTTTTCATCATTTTTTCATGTTGAAAGAATCAAGTTAAATGTGTGATGCATGATGAAAGGCCCAAATTTGGTGATGGTGATCAGACAGTCATCACCAACCTCCTTCACATCGTGGTTATAAACATAAAAGTTGAAGACCTTTACGTGAAGTGTGATGGGTGGCATGATCTCTTCATCGAAGGGACAAGTGGATATCAATGAGACCTTGATGATGGTCCTTTTAACATCCCTATAGGAAAATGTATGACATTAGCATGGACAAGCAAAAGTTTCCCGCTAGCCCATGGTAATGGTGGTGGGCCCCTTGTCATCTCAAAGGGATAAAGGGTAGACAACAGGTGTCTTGGTGGGCCCGAGGTTTTGTTTTGCTTTATATGGCATCAATGGATCAAATTCAATAGAGATAATCTAACGGTCATCGTTGGAGGTCTTCACATCACCAAATTATAAGTGGAGTTTTGAAACATTATGATTGTTAGAATTAAACATGCTCTGATACCATGTTAGAATTGGCTATGGATGTCAAGATCTATGGACCAAATAGAAAGCACAAAGAAGAGATAAAATAATATGACAAGAATAAACTGTATTCAATGTCAATGATAATGTTTGATTTTACAATGAGAGACCCCTTGGTTATATAGCCAAGGTGAGAACATAGGAGTGCATAAGATTATGACAAGTGTCATAATCTTATGACATGAGACAACAATGAAAAGCTATCACTCCACCTAAAGTGGAAAGGTGATAATGTGATAACCACCACAAATAGCGGATCTACCACAAAAGGTGGAACCCTAATCACATGATATGTCCATGAAAGGTGGAGGTGATAAAGTAATAAGAAGATAAGTCCACCAAAGGTGGAAATTCTCCAACAACTCCTATGTGGTCCCTAAGTAAACTTAACTAAGGTGTAATTATGACCTAGGACAAGGTACAAAATATTTAATTACACCAACACCCCCCCTTAAGTGCAACCTAGGGAGAATGTACACAAATGCAAACAATGTAAGATGGGTCCCAACAACTAGGCCATGTTAGGTACCCATGTACAAATGCAATGCAATCTCTCACAACCGAAGAAAAGGAGAAAACCCAGTGGGACAAAACTCCTCCCCAAAAGAGAGATGAAATACAATAAAGAAATGCTCTCAATGAAGAATGAGAAGGTAAAAACCCCATGTGAGGAAAAAGACCCCCCATAAGAGAGAAGTAGAAGAGAGACAAGGCAGCCCCCCCTCTCAATGTTGAGTCTCCTGCAATGATGGTAGAAGCTCGACATTGAATGCTGAAGATGATCCAATTTCGCCGAACAACGTTCCTCCCCTTAGGAAGAAACAAAACCAAGGATGTATGTAGGATGTATGATGTCTCTGAAGCATGCTCAAGTATCTCCATGTCGATGTCGAAAGCTGACACACTCCAAACAGGCGTTCTAGGCCACACTGCTGAAGAGTACAATCCAACATCTAGTAGAGAAGAATGTAGAACATGATCCAAAGAGAATGATATCCCCTCTAAAGACAAAGAAGCCTCCTCCAAATGTTGTCCAAAAGTATCCACACTCACGCCAAACTGCAAAGAATGATCATGTAGAGAATGAACAAGAGGGTCAGAGTGTTCCCTCACAACAACTGAAGAAGGAGCATCTTCATCAAAGAGAAGATGAATGTCATCAATGATGTCCCCCAAATCTGCAAGATGAGACTCCACAAACAAGTCTGAAATACTGTCAAGAAGCCATCCAAAGTAGCCATATCTAGAAGACAATGTATGTCCTACTGCACTGAATCACAAGGAACCCAAACTGTGGAATCACAAGCATCATCAACTACAACAGTAGATGGAGGAGATGAAATGCATGGCTCAAGTACTGGGTCTGATGTGAGAACTCCCAAGTTCAAGTAGCCAAATGTCTCCTCTGAATCATGGTTCACACTAGGAGTGTGATGAACAGCCGAAGGAACAATGTCACCATCAGAAGCAAAATCTACAAAGGTATACAACCGAGATGAATGATCAACCACCCCAATAGCAATAATCTCTCTACTCTCCAAGTCTCGAATGATGATTGAATCAGGTGTGAACTCCACAGTTATCCCATCTCCACCATGTGTAATCTGATATATGGAAAGAAGATTATTCATCAAATGAGGAACATACAAAACATCCTGGAAAGTGTTGTCCCCAAAACTAATAGATCCCTTCCCAATTACACTCATGTATGTATTGTTTCCCATCAAGATAGGAGACATAGAACAAGGCTGAAATGAAGAGAATATAGACTACGAAGATGCCATACGATGTGATGCTCCTGAATCTAGAAGCCATCTACCTGATCCTGGACTTGAATAAGCACAAAGAGCTTGACCTTTATTTCCTGATGTAGATGCCAAATGAACTTTACCCTTAGACTGTTTTGAAGAAGAAGGAGAAGAAGGTGATTCAGACATTCTAGAAGGAAAATCAATTTGATTCTTTTTGAGAAGATTTTTCAACTCATCAATATCCTTCTTATAACAATAGTGTTCTTCATGTCCATCCTTCTTGCAATATGCACAAAAATGCCTCTCCTTCTTAGATGATTCCCCTTTAAAAGAGGATTTTTTCTTTGTTTGATCTGAATGTGGATTATTCTTTGCTTTCTTATGTTTCTTATCTGATTCTGATTCTTTCACTTGATTAACCAACAATGCCTGAGATTTAGTAGTCTTGATGAGACCCATTGAGATAAGCTTTTGTTGCTCATGTATCAACATCTCAGAAAATGATTCAAATGAAGGTGTAGTAAATGCAGACCCCATAGTCAATCTATGAGTATGAAAGCTAGAAACAAAAGAAGCATGATCAGGACCAAGTTTTTTCATTGTATTGTAGACCAACTGAATGTCCTTCTTATCAATTCCACATGCTTTACATTGCTCTCTTAGATCATTAACCTTAGTGATGTAGTCTTGGATGTTGTCAAAGTTCTTAGGATCAAGGCTCATCAGGTCATTATCAATTTGATAGCCTCTTACTTCATCTGTAGTACCATACAATGTTTTCAATTTTTTCGAAGCTTCATGAGAATTGCTACATGATTCAATTTGAAACAACAAATCTTGAGAAACTAGTCTACGAAGACATCCAAGAGCTTTGGTATGTTTGATCATCCATTTTATCTTTTTATCTGCATCTGTAGGTTCAGGTACCTTATTTTCAACATATAGAGTGTGACCTTCTATCATGAGAATACTCCATGCATTTTGATGCCATGTTGAATAATTATATGATGTGAGCAAAGGAACCTTAGAATGATCCATGAAAATGAGAGAGCACAAGCAAACAGATGAAAAATATGCACCAAGAGACCCCCCCCAAATCACTAAATCAAGAATCCCCCAAGAAATATCTGATTTGGCACTTTATACCTAGTGCATTTACAATTACCACTACCAAAAACAACAAAGTGGAATTTGATTTTGGTACATGCAAATTGCCAAAATAGGCCACAAACTCATAGTGAAAAAATTATAGTAGATGAGATAAATCTGATCACACCACTAGAAAGCACAGGAAAAATCATGCACTTTCAAAAAAAATGGCACTCAAAAATGTTATTGTAGGAGCAAGTTATGGGCTCCCAAAGTTCCCAAAATGAGGATGAAGCAGCAACACCTGTGAGAATCTGCAATTTCTGGAAAAACCAGAAGCCAAAACCAAAAAAATATTGCACCACTGTGAAGAGCACAAAAAATTAGCCTAAATAAAAAAAAATTGCTCAAAAAAAGGAGCCAAACTGAGCAAGATACGAGCCTGTGAAGTTGAACTACAAAAATCAAAAGCCCATCTGTGAGGGGTGAAAAAATTTCAATTGAGCGTTGACATGGCACTGACATCAGCAAGTCATAGGTTTAAATTTGATGGCCTGTGGCCCTTCATCAGAAAACTTGAGGCTACTGGAAAATGCAGTCGGAATATTCCTTGCCAGTTGTCGGAATCTTTTGGAATTGCCGCCGGCTTTCGTGGATGACCGCCGGAAACTTCAATTCTGCCCACAGCCGAGTTTGAACGCCCAATGGAATATGAGGGACCACATGACCACTGAGTACCATGGGCTGATGGGTGGGCCACGTGACGGGTGGGTACGCCGAGTACCCTGCAGACAGAGGGTACCAGTCTGCAGACTGTGTACTCTATATTTTTTTTGTTTTATTTTTAAATATTTTGATGTTTTCTTTCAAATCTTTTCAAATCAAAAATATTCTGAATACAATTTTTTTTCTAAAATAAATTGTACTGTCGCAATAATGGTGACCTGGTGGCCGTACGACTCACCGAGCAAAAAAATTTTGCCTCACCAAATGACTTGCTCCGATTTGGACGATTGGACAGTTGATCTTAGGGTTTTTGGCCCTTCTGGACGC
This sequence comes from Sequoiadendron giganteum, assembly GCA_007115665.2. NCBI lineage: Eukaryota > Viridiplantae > Streptophyta > Pinopsida > Cupressales > Cupressaceae > Sequoiadendron > Sequoiadendron giganteum. The sequence goes on from VCHN02001585.1 coordinate 10,388, forward strand.
GATGGCAAGGTCGAATTTGACCCCAAAAGCTCCAAAAATGCAGCTACTTTATGGATCTGGCAATCACAATGCAACTTCAAACCCTCATAGATTTGGCCTCATATGTTCGATTTGGACGAAACAAAAGGCAAAATCGACTTTCTTGAACCTTCTAGACGCAATGGTGAGCTTAGATTTGCACCAGCAATCTCCAATATAAACCTACAATAAAGAGCCAAAAATGGAGCCTCCCCAAATCTAGTACCTCTCTTCAGAAAAAGACTCTCCAATGGCACCCAACCCGCTCTGATACCATGTTAGAATCAAACATGCTCTGATACCATGTTAGAATTGGCTATGGATGCCAAGATCTATGGACCAAATAGAAAGCACAAAGAAGAGAGAAAATAATATGACAAGAATAAACTATATTCAATGTCAATGATAATGGAATCAATGTGTTTTTACAATGAGAGACCCCTTGGTTATATAGCCAAGGTGAGAACATAGGAGTGCATAAGATTATGACAAGTGTCATAATCTTATGACATGAGACAACAATGAAAAGCTATCACTCCACCTAAAGTGGAAAGGTGATAATGTGATAGCCACCACAAATAGTGGATCTACCACAAAAGGTGGAAACCTAATCACATGATATGTCCATGAAAGGTGGAGGGTGATAACATGATAAGTCCACCAAAGGTGGAAATTCTCCAACAACTCCTATGTGGTCCCTAAGTAAACTTAACTAAGGTGTGATTATGATCTAGGACAAGGTACAAAATATTTAATTACACCAACAAGAAGCACCACATATTGACATCTTTTATCTTTGTTTTTACCTTGAGATAATATCTCTAATAATATTATGTGATATTTGTTACAATGGTGTGTCCATCACGACAATCTAGTTTTGCAACTGCATTTGGTATTTATTTTGTGCTCAACCTTTATTCTAGTAATGTGGTTCATTCCAATATTTTTTTAGTTTGTATTGAGGCCTCAAGAATAGATCGTTAGAATATATTGTCCTGGGGTATGCAATTTTCTACCTTTTCAAATTGATAGTTTTATTTGAAAATATCTTAGGTATGCTCTTCATGTCATCTATTTTTGGGGTAGCTTAGGGTTGTAGTCCATTTTTATTTAAGGTCATTAGCATTTAAAAAAAAAATCTTTATTATTATTATTATTTTTTATTTTTTTAGGAAAAATCAATATCAGGGAGGATATCACTCATTCTATTAATTTGAGAACAAGATTACATATTTTAGAACTTTTAACTCCCAAAATGGATGTGCAATAGAGCTACATAAAATTCATTACATCCTTTTCTTTGAAGATCTTAATGTCACACAGAGCTTTGGTCCATTTGGATGAGATTTCTTTCACTTCACTTTTGTCCATTCCTATTTTGATTTAGAGGTGAAACCATTTCATTTCTATCCTTCAATTTCTCTTCGCTGCTTATTTCCATTGGAGACATCGAGGAAAGAATAAAGAACACATGATTATTTGTCTACATGACTATATTCTTCGATGAGACCATGGAGGCCTTTGAAGTACCTTCTATTGAATTATTTTCTTGCTTTGTCCCAAAATGTGGATTTTGTGGAGTAGGAGAAGAGGGGGTACAAGAATCTAGATTTACATCATGAAGTGTTTGAGAGGAAGAAAAATCTAATTTCGCACTAGGCAGAATAACTTAACTTGGTGTGATTCAACCCCAATCCACCATGTGGGCTGATTGTTTGATGTTTTAGTTTGCTTGTTAAACTATTTTTTTCTACATTGGGAAGTAAGGTGCTTAGATGAGAATAATTTCTTTCATCTGAAAGAAATTTTCTCATAATCCACAAGTTGTCTCCAAAATCTATTGCCCACCTTCAGTGAAATCTCTTCAAGGAGGCCTTTGGATAAATCCATTTTAACACATAGACAAGCACATGTGGAACATTAATAATTGATTGTTTCCTTTGATATGCTGTGATATTTTTATAGACCATTTCCAATGGATTTGAAGCATCAAACTTCCCAGAATTGCAAGGGGAGATAAGGAAGATGCACCCAAAAAAATATAGTGGAGAAGGTCTTCTTTCATGGATCAAAACTAGGGAACCACACATTATGCATAAGAAGTCTCCATGGAAAATCCAAGGACCAACATTGAGAACCAACTCTTTTTCACCCTCAAACTCAAATTCAAGGATAAAAAACCCCTAGCATAGGGGTATATTCTGATTTTGTCCACATAAACTCTTTCCAATTTTCACTGAGCCAATAATGTAGATCGCACAAATTTGGCCATGTCTTCATAAATATTCATATGAGTGCATGGTTCTGAAGGTATTCCTCTCTTTCACCAATGAAGTAGTCTAGAGTGAATTTTGGAACCAAGGCTAAATGATGAACAAAAAAAGGGGGAGAAATGTTAATGGAAGTACAAGGCTAAGACCTGCTATTGTAGGAAAGTTGCATGCAAGGGTTTTAGTGCACCACCTATTGACATGGTCTTCTAGACTTACAATCGCGAGATAAATGCCTTCCAACTGTTGCATATCCTTAGAGATGGATGTTTTAGGGGGATCCCTAGTGCCATCTGAGATAGGAGTATCGAAAAACCCCTTCTTGTAAGATCGTGCACCCCCCGTATGCACCAAACCAACCATCACTGAGAACGATCCATGATCACCAATGGAATGCAAAGCTTGAACAAAGGAAAAAGAAACAATGTGAGGTATTTTGGAGTTCCCAAAGGTCATTAGTATTATTTAAATAACTCATCTAAATAATATTTTGGTTTTAATTGAAAATCAAATTGAGGAGTATTATTGCTTTCATTTTAAGAGCTTGGTAAGTTTTAAAAAAATATTATTTCTCAAATTTATCATGTTCTCATACTAAAAGGGAATTAAAAAAGGAAAAACATGAAGTTCCACATCAAAAACTAGAGCAAATCATGAAGTTGCATGGAAAATTAAAGAAAAGAAGAAAACTCACATTAAAAAAAGTAAAGGTTAAACTTGATGTTTGGGTGCCAAGAATAGAGAAGAGAAAATATACAATAAAATTCATGTGGAGGATGCCTTTAGGTTTTTTTTTTCTTTTGCTAGAAGTGGAGTTGGAAGGATCTTGCATGAATATTCAGAGGAGTTTCCAGATTAACTTGCAATGAAGACAAGAAGATGAAGAGTTACAAGCTGGATCACGAGCCTCCTCAATCATGCCCAACCATGCAAAGTTCAAGTTGGAGTTATTAATGCATAGGTAAGTAGATTTGAAGCCCTTACACTTAATGTTTTTAAAAAATTTTCATGAATGAATGCAAGAAGGTTGAATGGAAGAGATGATAGTCACAAGGAGGCTAAAAAATGCATCAAAACTTGTTGTATGTGGAGGAAAATGTGGCTCCTTGAAGGGTTGAGCCCAACATACTTCCCTCCTTTCAGTTTTGAGAGGAATGAAGGTGTCAAAATTATAAACCCTAGTGTCCGTAGGTTTTGATTTTAATCCATTAAGGAGACAACCACCATTTGAAGAAGAAATCTTGACAGTGATAGGGTTTAATACAATGGTTTTAGGTGACATTAATTTTATGCATGAGAGGTCTCCAACCAAGCTAGAAAAGGTATTAACCATGACAACCCAAAATAAATATGATATAGCAGAGTGGGCTCAATTATCACAATCATACTCAAATGAAGATAAAGACAATGCTTAAGATATTGTGATCTAATCAAATAAGGTGACCATTTCAATCATTGGTATAAGTCAACCCTTTTTCCAAGAGGAAGGTTTTAATGATAGTTAAGGATAGTCACCTTTTGGTGACATAGGGGTAGTGAGGAATAGATCATTGTATATCAAATGAGCACTCCTTGATTAAGGAAAATTCACCTTTACTATCATTTATGACAATGAATGACTCATTTTTGTGCAATTTGTGATAATCAAACACCTTGATGACTTCATGAACAATCCCTTTATCTCCATTGGCATGTGAGGAAAGGGAAATTTTTATGATAGTCCTTAACAATTCAAAAGGAACACACTGTGTCAAAAGGGTAGTCCTCATAATGATTAAAGCTTGTGATTATTAGTGAAGTCCTTTAGGAGGTAGTCAAAACCATTATCCAAGGATTTTCATTGATGCATTTCCATAAAAGGGAAGAAAATATAGATGAGAGGCTATCAAAAGATCATGCATCATGATAGAGGTGTGGCAGTCACAAAGGACCAAGGTTTAACATGGTGATAGTCATATCAAAGTTGTGACAATCATAACCATATCTAGAATAGTCATTGAAGCTACAACAAGAGTGGTTTCATTTATGCCAATAGCTTAAAGACCATGAAATTTATAAAATTTAATCGATCATCAATATAGGACATGTTTCTTGCAAGAGTTTTACCTCACAGTCACCTATTAATGGGCACAAAGGAGGATAGTTTCAGTCCATGAAAGGATAGTCAAGGAATTTTATAGAGGACAATCCTTCAAGGGAAAAAATAGTCATAAAGAAGGTCCAAGGTATAAGAAAGAATGAAAATGAAAAGTGGTTTGAGTTTCAAGGACAAGAAGGAATGATAATCTTTAACCCTAGATGGTAGCTCAAATGAAAGGTGACAGTCAATATCAAAAGGGAAAAACTCTCCATCATGATAGTCACCATGCAATGATAATATAGAAAGTATAGTCATTGGCTAGATCCAATATAGATGTATCAAAAAATCCAATAGAAAATTGAAGAGGACAATAGTTACAGTGAAAGAATAGTCAAATGGGCTATGCAAAAGAAGTGAAAAGATAATCAAGTCAAGGTATTTAAAGGGAAGTTTTTAGAGATCAAAATATGGTGTCAAATAAAAGTAAAGGTAGTGGCAAGAGGCCATGATAGTCATAGTCAAAGAATTAAAGTGATTGTCGTTCAATAGGCAATCAAGATGCCATGTGTTAATGGTAGTCATTGATAGAAACCCATGAAGATGCCATGTGTTAAGGGTAAACATGACATTCATTATCCTAGTGGACAATCATTGAGCCATAGGGGGAATCATACACCAAATGTGTAAATGGAGGAGGATTAAAAAGTTTAATAGATCAGCCTTATACATTACTATAACCATGGGCTAGTTAAATGACAATTTTTCTCATCTAAGACATCATCATAATATGCGAGGATAGTCTTTAAAACCTTGAAATGAAAGATAACCATCCCTTCAATGGATTGAGTTCTTTAAAAACTAAGAAATGCATGACTTTTGGTTAAATACCATGGAATTTTCTTACTATGAGAGGATGGCAAACAAATGAGAAAAATGAAGATAGTCTTCAAATTAGTTTGAGTCAAGGTACTAGGATCAAGGGACAATTTAATATTAGTAGTGGAAAATCCTCATGACTAAATAGAAGAACTACACGTGGCAATAATGAAATGAAAATAGGACAATGGCATAGATATAGGGAAGTTTATGCCATGAAGAGTATAGTAATTTAAGGGCAGTCCTTAGGACATTGACAATTCTACAAGTTTATGTCAGTATGATAGTAGACTATAAATTTTATATTCTTTATAATAGTGGCAAAAGATGACTGTGATAACTATGAGATTACTATGATTTGTGTTTTTGGATTGAAGAAATTGTACTTCATGCTTTATGACTATTGAAAGGGAAGCATAATAAGTCAATGACCTTAAAAGGATAGGGCAAGGTCTTAATGAAAGATGACAGTGAGACAAAATTTAGTCAATACAAAGGAAATAAATGAAATTAATGACAGTCAAAAGGCAGTCCACAAAAAGGATAAGTTTTGACTATCCAAAATAGTCCTTGTTTAAATGAGGAATAGTAAAACTATTTGTCTGGATACCTCAAAGAATATGATCTCATGGAATGTGTATTCACTATGATAAAAAAGAGGGAAGTGTACTATCAAATAGAATAAGTCAAAAGGCTTCTGATCAAGAGTTGAATCTTTTAACTGTCTTCAAAACTTTTTGAAGTGACAACCTAAATTTTCCATTACTGTCCTTGCGTTGGTTTTTCAAGGAAGACAACCATTTCATGGAGGACCATTACTTTATCAAAAAATATAGTGCAAATATTAAGGACAAGGCAAAAATGATAGTGTACTACATAGTTCAAAAGGTAATGAGGTAGTGAAGACACAAACCAATAGATCAATGTTAATGAAAAGGTAGAATTTCAAGAGGCTAAAAGTCCACCATATGTCATAAAACAAAGCTATAATAGATTAGAGAAAAGGACTAGCCACCTTCAAGTAATTTTATATCTCCTATCATATGCCTATCATGCAACATATATTCTTGAGATAATGGCAAGTTGAGTAGCTTAAAATTTCAGTTTAGTAGCACTTACAGGGAGTTTAGGCCCACTTAAGAAGCCCATATAGTTATAATTGAAGTTAAGAGGAGTTTGAGGCTAGAATCATACATTTTGAGGTAGTTTGAAGTCCTAAAATAGAGGATTTTTTGCCTTGTATGCCCAAAAAGTTGAAGACTTCATGCAAATTGATTGAAGACATAAATTACAATCAGTTTCATGCTTTTTTTAGAAGACCAGTTCAAGTTTAGTTGGGGGCACAATTCAAGAAACATGCAAGGAGTGTGAAGTCAAAAAGGTTAAGTTAACTATCATCACCAAATTTTGCATGATACTACTTCCAGTTCACATCCGGTTCAACTCATTATGCAAGCTTGACATCTTCCATGAGGTTTAGCTTTAGTTAGCTAAAGAGGTCTTCTATAAGACAAAGTATTCAAATATTTTTAGAGTAGTTATTTCATTCCACTTTCAGCCTTATACAAAAGAGAAGGATTGTAACTCATTTTGAGATTCATAGAGCAACAAATTTCATGTAGTTTCAATAATATGTTTCATATTTGTACTCGAGAAAACTCCTTTGTATCAATAAAAACAACATTTTTCCTTCTCAAAATTTGTGTATTGAATGCTATTGTGAATGATTTGAGGTAATTTTTATGATTTTAGTATTGAATCGTTGAATTAGGTCTCATTTAAAATTATTTTAATGCAAGAATATGAAAAAAGTATGCAGGTCATAGGTTGTGTTAGCTGTTTTTAGAGTTTTTTAGTTGTGAAAACAAATAGTTTTTCTTCAACAAAACCTGAAACATAACCTCCCTTTGAAACATTTTTGTATACGTTTGTCAAAAATTGAGTTGTACTTAGAATAAAGTAGTTTTTGAGAGGAATTGTGAGTTAGAATAAGAGGTACGAAATATTTTCATCATTGGTGCATCACCTCCTAGGTCCAGTTTATCTCAATTTCAATTTTCCTATTAGATCAACGAGATTTTAGGAGGTCCATCGAGGGAGATAGCACACTCTCGAGGTTCATATTCACCATAGACAAACCCACAACTTGAAGATGATCCCATGTTTTATAGGATAGCCGAGTTTACACTTGGCTAAGGGTGCTATCCTCGTGATAATATGGGCATGAATGAATGATTAAAAAAATAAAATGCATGGATGGAGGAGATTGAGGATCATTTGTAAAGGAATAGATTTGTTAAGATTCATATAGATCAGAGCAATAAACATTAACAATTATATGCAAATTAAATAACCCATAAATAACAATGAAGAATAACAAAAAAGAGATCAACATAGAAATTTGACATGGTTCACCCAATATGGGCTACATCCATAGAAACTCAAAAACTCAATGATTTTATTATCCAGTGTAAAATATATTATAATCTCACAAATTACACCCATCGCAACTTACATCCCAACCGCTTATAACAAGCTCTTTGAAAGCTTCCAGAATTAGGGTTTTACAAAGTCATTTTTTCATTTGACATGTTAGTGGGAAAACCTTAACATTTTTTCACTTGATGTGTTAGCGATAAAATCTTGATGTGTTAATGATAATTATTTTACATTACGAGTATACAATATTTGCATGATCAGTCACCACATATCAACAATCTCTCACTTGGAGATTGATCAGGCTCCACACCAAACAATCTCCCACTTGGAGATTGATCTTGGATGACACCGCTACACTTGCAACTACCATTGGATTATAGGTCTGGATGGTTTCTTATATCCACCATTATCAGTCATGAAGGCCAATGAAAAGTGATGAGGAAATTAGTTTCTCCCATGTAACCACCTTTGTGAACATATCTGTAGGATTCTCACTTGAGTGAATTTTCTCCAGCTTCAACTGCCCATCCTCCAAAACTGACCGAATGAAGTGGAATCTAAGATGTATGTGCTTAGTTTTTCAATGCAGAGCTGAGTTCTTAGCAAGGTGAAAGACACTCTGGCTATCAATGTACAAAGGTATATCTTCTTGTTGTTGTCCCAATTCCTCTAGAAAACTTTGTAACCAAATAATCTCCTTCCTAACTTCTGTAGCAACAACATACTTAGTTTCAGTGCTTGAAAGCGCAACAAAATTTTATAGTCTTGAAATCCAACTAACTTCAGTACCTCCTACAATAAAAACTTATCCTGTATCACTTCTCCTGCTATCAATATCATGTGCCAGATCAGAGTCAACATATCCTTTTAGAGTATAATTTTTTCCTCCAAAACATAGTTTCTTTAAAGTAGTACCTCTCAAATAGCGGAGAATCCATTTTACTACATTCCAATGTTCCATTCCCAGATTGCTCATATACCTGCTCACAACTCCCATTGCATGTGCAATATCTGGCCTTGTGCATACCATTGGATACATCAAGCTACCAACTGCTGATGCATATGGTATCTTAGACATTTTGTCTTCTTCCTCTGGTGTCTTTGGACACATCTCCTTAGTCAACTTAAAATGACTAGGAAAAGGTGTACTAACTAATTTTTCATCTTGCATGTTAAAATTTTTCAACACCTTCTCTACATACTCACTTTGAGATAAAAATAATTTTCTGTTTGTCCTATCCCGTGTGATTGTCATACCAAGGATTTGTTTTGATGCACCCAAATACTTCATAGAAAATGAATTTGCTAATTTCTATTTAAGTTCATTAATATACTTCATGCCAAACCTTACAACAAGCATGTCATCAACATAAAGCAATAGGATAATATAGCTTCCATTATCCAATCTCTTAAAATAAACAAAATAATTAGAATGACATCTTTTGTAACCTTGTTCAGCCATAAAACTATCAAATTTCAAATACCACTCCTGAGGTGTTTTCTTCAGCCCATACAAAATATTCTTTAACCTACACATAAATTCCTCTTTACCCTTGACCTCATATCCATGTGGTTGTTGCATGTATATTTCCTCTTCCAAATCCCCATGGAGAAATTCTATTTTCACATCTAGCTATTCAAGATGCAAGTCTTCCACATCCACAAGACTTAGAATAGTTCTAATAGAAGTCATTTTTACAACTGGAGAAAATATTTCATCAAAATATATAACTTTTTTCTGTGCAAAACCTTTTACCATGAGTCTCACTGTATATCTTTTCTTTCCTCCATCTTCTTCCTTCAACCTGTAAACCCATTTATTTGGAAGTGCTCTTTTACCTGCAGGAAATTGGACTAAGTCCTAAGTCTAATTCTGCAACAAGGAATCCATTTCCTCTTTCATTCCTAGCTCCCACTAATTTTTGGTATCTACTTGCATTGCTTCTTCATAACCTTCAGGTTCACCAGAATCAGTTAATAATATAGAATATAATAATGGAAAAAATATTTCTAGAGGTCTAGTTATCCTTGTAGAAAATCTAAAACTTGCAGGAGTCTGTGAGATAACTTGTTGTTGCTAAGCATCAGGTACCACTGGCATTTTATTTTTTGGAATCTCATCCAACACCACATATTCCCTTTTGGCATGTTCATGCTTCTTTTCTTGTAGCTGATCCTTACACATGACCTTCTCATTGAATATAACATCTCTGCTCCTAATGATTTTATGATTTTCATAATCCCATAACCGATAACCAAATTCATCTACTCCATATCCAATGAAGGTACTTTTTTTAGACTTAGCCTCAAGCTTGGTTCTATTTTCAATATCATCATGGACAAAAGCTTCGCAATCAAAGGTTTTCAAAAATAATAGTTTACCTTTTTACCCATCCATGCCTCCTCTAGAATGCCACTATCCAAAGGATTTGAAGGACCCCTGTTTATTAAATAAACAATGGTATGTACAAAATCTACCCAAAACTGTAAGGGTAGTCCAACATGCAATCTCATGCTCCTTGCAAGCTCCATAATGGTCCTATTCATCCTCTTAGACACACCATTTTCTTGTGGGGTTCTAGGAACCATTTTTTGCCTACGGATTCCATTGTATGAACAATAATTTTCAAATTCTTTGCTGCAATACTCGCCTCCATTATCAGATCTGCGACACTTTAAATTTTTTCCTGTCTCATTCTCAACCAAAGCTTTCCACTTTTTAAAAGTTTCAAATACTTCATGTTTTTGTTTTAGGAAATACACCCATATTTTCCTAGTTGAATCATCAATAAAAGTAACATAATAGAAAAATCCACCAAGAGAAGATACCTAAATGGGTCCCCATACATCTAAATACACAAGCTCTAATTTCTCACTCTTCTTCTCTTTCCTAACTTTGAGAAATCAAACTCCTTTTTGTTTTCCATAAACACAATTTTCCCAGAACTCCAAGTCAATCTGCTTCATACCTCGTAGCAACTTTCTGGAGTGAAGGATATTCATCCCTTTCTCACTCATGTGCCCAAGTCTATGGTGCCACAATTATGTTTTTGTCCATGCAGCAAGTTCTCTAACTGTCTCAGTAGTAACTATTTCTGTAGAAACTAAGATAGAATTAGTATTACCAGTACACAAATACAATGTGCCTACTTTTTCACCTTTAGCTACTACTAATGCACCTTTAGTGACCTTCAAGAATTTGTTTGTAAAGGTAACTATGCAGCCTTCAC
>VCHN02001517.1:0-21744 GCA_007115665.2 Sequoiadendron giganteum
TAAAGGGCACATGATGGTACCCTCAGAGATTTACTTTTTATCTGGCAGAGTGGATATACCCTTCTGGATCAAAGTTCTTTCTCACTGGTGCTCTGCTCATGTTGTAGTGCAATAATTTGTCCAGAATCAGATCATAACCTTCCTTGGCTAATACAGTGAAATCACTAAAACACAATGTACTGGGCATAAAAGCCTGTTTCCCATATGAACTTAAGTTCATAACACTAGAGTAATCCATTTTCCTAACAATTTCTAGGTATGCAATTCTATCCGGGATAGTTCTGGGCAGAATGAAAGGTGTATCCTCAAAGCCATAAACCCTAATCATTGTGGCATTCTCTAAGCAATACCAATCCCCCCAGTTGTGGTTAATTGGTCCATTTTAATCTCTAGGCCTATGAAACCTTTTTACTTGTTCAGATAAAGAATAATCACAAGGATGGCTAAAAAATCTATACAAGGGTTTCACAAAGAATTCTTCAAAATGCAAGAAATTTGAATTGGCAAACCTGCTGTCCCAAACAGCAGTCCATAATTGAACAGGCAATGGCCTACCTTCCTTGTCGGATTGTGAAATCCTCAGCTCCTAGGGCCATAAACCTAACTCTTGTCCAAAATACAACACTAAGTGCATCAGCAGTGAGTAATTTCTGAGATGGAGAACAGAAGCACCACTCTTTATCGCCATCAAACCTGCATCCAGCTCCTTAAAAACATGTGCAGCATAGTCAAATGATCTGGAATTGTGGTACTGAATATCTATAGAAATCACCATGGGCACAACCACCATATGCTCAGGTACCTCCATCCCTAATACCTGTCCCACTAAGTAGTAAGTATATTTTAGGTAAGGTTCGAAGAGGTCTACATGAAAGGGTGGCCCCTCACTGTCTTCCATTGGAGTAGGTTTGCCATGACACCTAATTCTATGCAGAGGTAACCTCCACCCTTTATAAATGGTGTCCATCCTTCTGAACTCACTATCGAGCTCTTCACTCACTACTTTGTCACTGCATATTCCCTCCATTCTGAAAACCTCAGCAATTGCATTCTCAGATACATGTATCAATGGATTCCCTGACAAATCACATATAGCTTTCTTTTTTGAATCATAGTGTCCGGCCAACAATTTTACCAGTTCGACGTTAATAAAAACATTAGGGCACACTAATTTCCCTAAATTGAGCCTCCATGGATTGCATACTGGCTCAAAGCGATTTCTCCTGTGGTAATGGAAATTGAATAACTCATAGCCTCTAATCGGAGTCCAAACATCACCTATAAATTTTCATTTGTCATCCAATTTGTCAACTTCCGCTTTGAGTTGTGTAGAATGCCTAGCTTTAGGTCCAAAACTAGGTAACTGGTCTATGAGGTCTTGATTTAGCTTCCTTTCAGTACCTTCTGGTTGCAACTCAGTCTTTTGCTTTTTTTCTTTTGATTGGCTTCCCTCCTCGGGTTTTCTTCCCTTTAGTTTTCCTGAACCAGTGCCTTCCATAATTCAAATTTTTACGAATTCTGAGAGGACGAGAAACTTACTGTAACTTCTTCCAAACTCAAGCCAGGTGAATGCCTTAATTTCTTTGCTGGTTCCCTTGCTCTCCTTCACTTTGAATTCTGTTAGACAATGATTTCAATTGATCATACCCTAATATGAAAAATCTCCTACGCTTCGTGGCACCATTACTGTCTTTTACCGATCGAGACATGAATGCTGCAAGTTTTTTTTTCGAAATTCTCACTCTCACATCAAGGTTCAACGATTACCCACCTTCCAAGATGTCTTGCAGTTTCCCTGACATCACAAGTCTCCCCAATAGTTTTTTTCCTTTTTCTTTTATATCGCCATGAATTTCACCAAAACAACTATCGCTCAAACTTAATGAATCGGGCCAACGGTTCTTTGCCTTACTCCAAAAGTACTTTGTCTCACCGAGATGTTCACTTTATCGAGTATGTCACCAAGACCAAGCAATTTGTTCTGGTGACAGAACAATACTTGTTGTGATGTCTCTTAGATCTCCCCGCGGTGACATGTCTCACCGATATGCTTTTTCTTCGGCGAGACCATGCGCATTGTCTTCTCGACACCCTTTATCTTCGTATGCTCAATTCTATCGGTGTAACCCAAGGGGTCGATAAGACTTTCTGAATTCTCCCCGGCATCGTTTGTCTCACCGAGTGAGTCCTCCCCTTGCTTTATCGGCAAGACTAATAACGCTACGGGCAGTGTTTTAAAATCTCTCTCCGATGACCAAAGTCTCTTTGATAGACTTTACGTTACTCCAATCGAAAAAAGGTAATTTAGCTCGATGTGACCTTACATCATCTCGCCGATACTTTTTGTCTTGCCGATAAGATATAGAAACCCACATTCTCTCTATGTATAACTTGATCGGTGTGACCCTTGCTATGTCTTGCCAATACATTTAGGATATGTATATTATCATCGATGAGACCTACATCAACTTATGCTGATATTTTCATATGTAAATATTTTAATGTCAGATGAAATTTATGGGGTGTTATGGCACAATTTTAAATCGGATTTTGGTAAAATATGCTATGTGAGGATATTTTTGTCTGCATTATGAATCTTTTTTCGGAGACTAATAATCATGAAGAAATAATGAATTTGTCAAAATTTGACAGTTCCAACAGCATGAAGGTTTGATGTTTCATGACAGTACTAGAATTTTAGTTATAATGATATATTTAGAGCTCATGGCTCTCCTTTGTATAAACATATCACAATTTTGAATAATATAATAAAGGGTTATGGCATTCATCTCACTGTTATCATGGTGTGTATGATTTCCATTTTTGCTTTAATTCAAAGAGTAAATTAAAATGCTTGGATGGAGTCATAGATGGATATGTTTGTAAAGGGATTTGATAAGAAGTATTGAGTTAGGATAGAAATTGACACTGTTGTAATGCAATATTGTCAGAGATCTTATATGTTATGTGTTTGAACTTGTTATGGAAATCTAAATATTTTTGAATTAATTCGACTCCCCAATAGTATATGGCACTGGCCTAAATCGTATGTGTTTGTAAGGTTCTGTTTCTGTTTGTCTTAGCTTAGAGCTTGCTGCCAAATTGCAAATTAAATGACTATCTTATGTGGTGAAATGTCATTGTAATCATCTCATGCTCGAAGTAGTTGATACTATTGATGCTTTTATGTTGTTTAAATTGATATATCAAGCATATATATATATATTCAGTTTACCGATACACATTTGTTGTATTTGTGTGATGTGATTATTTGGTTCTTTCAAGTAAAGATTAAACCCTCCTAGTCAATCACAATAACTAAAGAGTATTAATTGTATCAATAAGAAGAATCACATAACTAGGATTGTCATTCTATCTCAAGTAGAGTTTGTCAATCATTTACTTGAACATTTATACAAGTTATAAACTACATCTGTGTGCCAAACACTTTGAATTATTGCCATCATAGATTACACTTTTATAGATCTTCATTAGACTCCATACACCCAACAAGGCAATGGTCTCATGCTTTCATCTTTTGGTTTATCCATTTTATATTTTACATCTGTTAACTAAACATATTCTAATATAATTCAAATATAATTAAAATTAAAAACATCATAAATTAATTATGTAACCACATAAGTCAAATATAATTCTTTCAAGAAATTAATATCAAATAGACAATACAAATTAATGTCATTGATCTTCTTCTTCATCCAACTCTTTGTCTGTATCATCCGATGCAGATTCAACATTGTAAGGATTGGTCATATCATCATCATCGTCATTGATATTAGTTTTGATAATGTCATCATCCACACGGATATCATCTTCATGAACATTAACTCCTACATCATCATGATCTAGTTCCTCCTCTTTGACATCTTCGTTAGGCACATCATCAACTAACTGTTGATCCTGATCATCATCTACATCATCTTCTATTTCTTCAGTATCTTCTTCTTCCACCACATTATACTTTACCGACCTTCCTCTTGGATCATGTCTAACAACATATGACCAACCCGCTTTACCTGGAACCTCTGAGTAAAATACCCACTCACATTGGCTTGGAAGAACATAGGGCTCATTTCCAGCTCGCTCAAAATACCTTGTATTAACCATGGTGAATCCATTATCATGTTCAATAATAGTTCTCTCGGGATCATTTTCATTCAATCGTAGCCTGTACCATAGGACGACGAACAAAACTAATTTGAAGGACTTAAAGTCACACTCAAGTATATCATCCAAAATCCCATAGTATTGATTTTTTGAGATTTCTGGATGTATGTCACTTCTAGATGAAACATTAGTCACTTGGAAGATTGCAGTTATCCCAGAATCACAAGTTTTCTTCATGTCATCCAACTTTTTGATTCGAAATTTACGACCATTGCACCACATAGCTTTGTGGTGTTTCACCTGCAATATGTCAAACATGCAAAACTTATTGCAATATCATTAGTTGATAAACATATTTATTCTTGGCCGAATGTATGCAAAGAAAAAAATCTCAACATATATATACATCAATATAATTGAAAATAATTAAATAATATGGGTGATTAATATATTTATACATCTATTTATCTCTTAAACCATATGCTAAATCAATTTCCCTTGGTGTAACATTGGAATCTCCATTACGATGAGCTTCTTTAACCAATGAAGCCACACCTTCCCATGTTAATGCACGACCAGATTGTTGACATCGTTCAATCCATACTGTCATCCAATCAAGATTGTTTGCGATGTACAAATGTAGTGCATCCCACTCTCGACCAACTGTATCAAAAAAAAAAAAATCACAAACGACGTATAATTAGTTAATTACCACGGTATATGACCTTAATTTATAAATATAATATACATAAAAACCAAATGTAAAATGTATTCTAATTAATCTCTGGTGCATGAGCACACCTAGGCTAACCTCCATAGTTAGGATATTTTGGGCTTGTATTTGACATTAGCCAAGTTAGAGTAATTGTATGTTTGTTTTGGACCTTAGAAGGTCATTGTTGTGGCTAGGTGAGTTAGTCATTAGGACTAAGGTCACCAAAGTTAGTCATTGTTAATAGTTTTTACATTGCTTAGCCTTAGTAGCTTAAGTTGGGATTTGAGTCTTAAATGTGTTCTAAACACATGAATGATGTTAGAAAGATGCCATGAGGCCTTTAATGGTGTTGGTTACTCGAAATATAGGAGATAGAGGTCCTAAGAGTTAGGAAGGTGTCATAATGACAGAGTTGCCAAATGTTGTTACAAAATTGTCATGACAACAGTTGTCATTATGGCAAATGTTGCATGCAACTCGGTTACATAGGATCCCCTAAAGGATAGGAGTGGGGGATCAACCAACATACCCTACAAACATGGTGAATGGCATCTAATATGAAGCAGGCTCGAATTCAAGAAAGAGGGAGATTGTAATCAAGTTTTTGGAATAGAAGATAGCTCTGCAATTTATGTTTTTATATGAACTCTGAGTGTTATTGAGTGATAGTGATACTAAGTGAATTGGATGTTTTGATTTAGTGTTAGAGTCGTGTTCATGGGATAGTATTAAACTTTTTTAATTCTACAAGTTGGTGCAGAAGCACCTAGGCTAACCTCTATGTTTTTCCATTTTGGCTTGTATCTAACCTTAGCCAAGTTAGAATGTTTGAAAATATTTGTTTTTGACCTTAGATGGTCTTACTTTTGTTTGGGCTAGGTGACCTTAGTCCTTAGGACTAAGGTCACACTATTTTTCCATTGTTAGTAAGTTAGTTTTCTTAATGTTTATTGTCTAGGGGAGTAGAGTCTTTAAGTTGTTCAAATGCTTAAAGAGGTTGTAATGATGCCTTAAGGCTAGTTATTGATTTGGCTCCTTGAATTCTTGAGGGAATGGTGGTCCTAAGAAATAGGCTAAAGGCATGAAGGAAGATGCCAAATGGAGAAGGCAGTTTGCATTGGTGGTTGCATGCAATCCGGTTACACTTGGATTCCCTTGGGAATAGGAAGTGGAGGAATTCAACCAACTTGCCTAGAATCATGGAGTGGGCATCTATTATGACCCAAGGCTCATATCTTTGAAGTATTGGCAGTTTTTGAAATGAGTTAGTAGTTTTGTAATGAAGCTTTTATGAATGAGAAAAAAAATACTGAAAATTTTGTGTTTTTGTGATATACCGAGCAATCTTGAGTGAGTGTGCCACTTGAGGGATCGGATGCATTGAGTTCATGTTAGTTTTGTGTTGATAGCATAGTTGTAAGTCTTTTCCATTTGTTAATCAAGCTAGTTTAGGTTAGATTTAGTGTTAGTTGAGTCATTTTTGTGGTAGAGCTCCTGCTGGTCCTGTCCTGACCAGTCTGTGCTCTCATGGCTCCCCCATGATCTCTAACCTTGGGAAACACCTAAGGAAGGGTGTAATGGTAGGGGATTCAGTAGTGTGTATAGTAGTTAGTGTTAGGAAGCATGATAGAGATTGGAGGAGCTTCTCTTAGCAACTGGTCTCTAGGCGAGCAAGTGGAGCCCGGTTAGAGAGCTAGAGGAGAAGTATTAAGGTTACTTGCAAGGAAATACCATATAGTACGGTTTTAGTACGATTCCAAATGGGTTAGGGATAGGTCTTGCTGTGATAGGAGGTTAGAGATCTCATGAAGTCATTAGAGTAATGTTTGAGTAGGAAAACAGTGAATTCCTAGGAATTAGGCCTACAAACCCTACATACCCTAGGTTATAGGAATCCCTTGTATGGACACTATCAGGCCAAAAGAATCATTGGGAGATTTAAAAATCTTAAAAGGGTACCGGAATATGTCTTGAGGTTAGCAAGGTCTTTGGAAGAATTTTACAAACAATAGCAAAAGAGGACTGGTAAATATTACTAGAATTAGGCCTAAATTGAGGTCTTCCATTGATGCAATCTTGAAACCGACCAGAACAAGGCTCAAGAACCTACTGAAATGGTTCCAATTGGCAATGTTATGAAGGTCTTGACAAGCATAGACACCCCTGCAAGGAAGAGCAAGGAAGAATGAGTTTGAAGTGAAGATGGCACTGGGAATTCTCTAAGTGAAGAAGGAAAGTGAGCAGGAATTTGAACTTGTGAAATGTTGTCTGACCTCCAAGGTGAAGCACAAAGGGAGAGCTCTTAGAACAGGGCTAAGATTGGACTTAGTTGCCAATCAGGACCTAGAGGAGACTAGGTTCCTAGGAGAAACTAGCTAGGTCTCTCAGCAAGGTGTAAGAAAATCGAGGAGCTCATACATCACAAGTAAGTTGATTTAAGATGTTTTAGTGTCTTGAATAGATAGGTTAAGGTTTAAGGGTTTTACTGGTCCTATCCTGACCAGCTTGTGTTTTTATGGCTCCCCCATGAAATCTAGTCACGGGATTTTCCTGAGGGTAGATGGATGTGTTAGGGGAGCCATTAGTCTGTACATATGTAGAGTTAGGATTCATGGAGAGTGGAACAGCTGTGTTTAATGTCAAGTCCTAGGCGATCTTAGAGTGCCCGGTTAGAGGTTTGACAGTAATGAATTGAAGAATTTAGGCAGGGGATTGAGGTACAGTACGAAACAAGTACAGTTCCAAGTAGGGTATAGAAATATCCTAACATGCTAGAAGGATTGAGGTTCTATCAATCCATTTGACTAAGGTTTGAGCAAGAAAACCAGTGGGGTCCTACAAACTAGGCCTAATAGCCCTATTTAACCTAGATAATAGGAAACCAGTGTATGGAGAACTTAGGAGTATAGAATCTTTTGAATCCTTCAGAAAATCCAAAAGGGTATTCGAATGTGGAATTGGTTTTTTAAGTTGTTTGGAAAGTTTGGGCAGGAACGAAGCAAAGGTCTCTGTCAAGGGCTACAAGAAATAGGCCTCCTCAAGACCAATTCTTGAAACCGGTAGGAAAGGAGTTTGGAGATCCTCCAAGATGGATCTAGTTGGAAGTACATGGCATGTTTCCAATGTGTTTGGCACCCCTGCAATCAATTCAATGTTTGTGTGATGTTAGTACTTAGAGTCTTCTAAGTGTAGGAGAGAGTTTGCACATAACAAAGTGGTGTTAGTCCTTCAAGGTGAAGCACAAGGTGTGAGACTCTTGGAGAGGAGTTGGATTAGGACTTAGTTAATCATCTAAGCCTAAAAAGGACCTAGAAAAATATTAGGTTCCCAGAAGAAGACAAAGAGAGGTCTTCTTAGCTAGTTGTGCAAGAAAGCCTTGGAACACTTACACCAATCTCCATGACCATCTTATAATTACCTGACACTTTCCTCAATCTACCTTTCCCCATCAAGTACTCCCCTTCGAATTTGTTAATGGAGCTGGGATCCCAAATGCGATCTACATGGATCTTTACTACAAACTTAGGACGATATTCAGTAATGTACACCATGGTCTGGTATACCATGTATCCCTCCACCATAGAAACCTCGGGATGTGCTCTCTGTCTAACCAAAGCCTTCAAAAATTTCAAGTGCCTCTCAACCATCCACATTGACATTATGTGTACAGGTCCACACAATTCAATCTCCTCAACTTGGTGTATGAGGTAGTGTTCTTGTGCATTGAAAAATGTCGAAGGTAGACACTTTTGCATTTCACACATTAGACGAGGAATTCTTCTCTTCCAATAATTTATATCTTCTTTATGGATTGCTTTAGATGACAACCATCTACAAGTGATTCAAGGCACAAATATATTAATGAGATTTAATAAAAATATACAATGAATTGAACAAATATCACTACTTACCTCATTTATTTTCCAATATCATATATAACTTTATTGACATTGTTGTTGAAGTTGTCTGGGAGAGATAGAGGTAGAACGTACTACAACAATTATAAAATGATATTTTCATTAATATTTTTCCAAAAGTAGTAAACATAATACACTGAAAAGTACATGCAGTATACAAATATATATATAATATACCAGAATAATTACCTTAATGAAGGTATGCCAATCATGCATTTTCATCCCTTACCCAAATTCACCTTTCTTTGTTATGATATTGTTTATGTTGGCATCAAATCCTATGGGAAATCGAATTTTTCGTATGACTTGTTTTATAGCATTGCTTTGCTGCTCTATTAATAACCAAGGAAGGACACTTATATTAATTTGGTCTCCATCGCTATTTAATTGAATGACATTTTTCATTACATGACTGGCTTCCTGAATGTCACTACAAATTTTGACAATTTTTTCTTTGTCATGCCTTCCATCCAATATTTTCCATAATGTTTCTGTCATATTCTTTCCAATATGCATTGTATCAAACAAATGCACAATTTGTAGCTACTCATAGTAGGGCAACCTACTAAATTATTTGGGATAACTTTTCAGTCCCTGTGGAAGCCGACCATTAATGCCTTGATGACCTTCATGAAGCATATAAGTTAAACAAATTAACAACGACAATCATTGTCAATTACAACATGATCACAAAATAAAAATAAAAATTCAAAACATATCATAAATGATAGATAAACAATTTGATCTGATGTATAACCTTGACGATTAATTCTATTATATTCCAACTTCCATAGGCGAGGTGTCATTCTTCATGGTTTTGATGTAGTCTCTTCTTTCCCATTGAAAAGATGTTTTTCAGTAGTTTGATACTTATGATTTCTATGGAGGAAGTTCCTATACTCATCAAACACCTGCTTTCCTAAACTTGTTGAACGACGAGATTTCATCTTTGGACCACAAATTGGACATGCAAATTTTCCCTTTGTTTGAAGACCTGCAAATCATATATAATTGGATTAAATATGTCAATTTTTATAATTATATATAATGAATAGATTATTTCAAAAACATGCATGATATCTAATTCATAAAATTAAATATCATTAAAGTCATGTAGTCGAACGTTATAACATACCAGAAAAATGTGTTAGCCCTGGGGCATCATGAATTGTCCATACAAGCATTGCATGGAATTGAAATTGTCTTTGTCCTATTAGTCGAAATACGTCATACATAGTGATGCCATTCCATAACTTTAGTAACTCGTTGATAAGAGGCTCAATATACACATTCATATCTTTAACTTGGTACTTACCTAGTTGAATGAACATAAACATTACATAATTATTATAACCATTTTACTGCAATATATATAAATTCATGTACATGACTATTAAATGAAAAAACATATAAGTCATTATGCAACAAATAAGAC
Organism: Sequoiadendron giganteum; assembly: GCA_007115665.2. Lineage (NCBI taxonomy): Eukaryota > Viridiplantae > Streptophyta > Pinopsida > Cupressales > Cupressaceae > Sequoiadendron > Sequoiadendron giganteum. The sequence goes on from VCHN02001517.1 coordinate 10,196, forward strand.
AAATGAGATGCTACTACGTTAAAGAAAATTGATGTAAACAAATACCTGGAACAATCATTGCCAAAATTATGTGCTCCCTCTTTATTGACATCCATGGAGGAATGCTATTGTTGATAACAAAAATAGGCCACACCGAGTAAATAGATCTTAGCTCTCCAAATGGATTGACACCGTCCGCTGCCAATGAAAGCCTGAGATTACAAGGTTCTTCTTTAAAGTGTGGCCATTTTTCCTCCATGTCCCTAAATGCAAAACCGTCTGCAAGCATTCAAAGAATCTCATCTCCACTTCTATTACATGCATGGTAATCCATAAATTGCACTAAGCTTTCACACCTAAATAATTTTGCATACATGGAATAATGGGAATATAATGAAGAACCTTGCAAGGCACCTTTTTTGTTATTTGATTTGTTCGATGTCTATTGATATGACATTTCGGGTATTCTGTTGCAAATTCATGTTGTTTATGATATATAATATGATCGTTGGTACATGCATCTATTGTTTGATACTCCATTTCAATATCTTTCTATGTCGCCGATAAATCTCTTATGAGAGAGGTAGGCTGATGGTGGTACCAAATTCACCAATCAATCTACAACAAAAGAATAACTTCTAATATAAAAGAACATTAGCTATACATAATTTCATGGGGGGTCCACTCGATATTAAAGAACCTTGTTATGTGGCAGGGTCAGCAGGTCTAGTCTTCCCCAAAACCCGCGGGTACCCTGAGGGTTGCCAAGGCCACGCACTCCGGTCAATGCGTGGAAAAGTTTACAAGGCTTATTCAGAAGTTTGCGTATAGGGGGACTTGATGTCTCGACCCATTCCCAGTCTAATAAAAAATTTAAAAAAAAAAAAAAAAAAAGGTGGCTATATTTCATCCTTTATTTACTAGCGATGAACTAACAACAATTAAAATAGATGAAAAAAAATGACATATATGACATACCTTAACATCCGTGAGATTGCTATGTTGGATAAACCATTCATAACCTTCAAGTTCACCAGCAACAATACAACAGAGAGAAGAGTTGTTTGGGAGCCTTCATAAAGGGGCTCGTATGCCTTCTCAAGTACAGGTAAATCATGAACATCATCAAAGTCATCTCGATCAACATGATCAGATGTGCCACTACATGTGTCATGGATCAATGTATTTGTACCATCATCTTCAATTGTGTTTTCTGGTGCATGATCATCTTCTTCCATAGGATCATTAACTTCATCTTCGATATTCACAGCTCCATGTTCCTCCGCTTGCAAAACCACATTCTCTGGGCCGTGATAATTCATATCGTGTGCCCTAGGGCGCCCCACCTTTATAATAATGACAGACACAAATAAACCATGATCATGATCAAGTGATTTTATATATATATATCAAATGTTAAAACAATATAAACATTTACAAATTCAATCAATATAAACACATATAATGAACAACTTACCAATGGACGATAATCATGCCCCCCTTCAACGTGACCATGCTGCCTACAATGTTTCTCAGTTGTTGTGATTAAAAGTCTTCTCATCTTTAAGCCCTTGCAATTATTGCAAGGACAATAACATTTCCCATCACCCTTTCTTTTCAATATAGCCCACAATCTAGCAACTGTCTCTTCATTTTGTTCTAGACTAATATTATCTGACATGATTTTTCTTTACCAAGCTTGAATATTTAGATCTTCAAAAAATATCAAACTCACACGCACTCCAATAATTTTTAATCGTGCACAGGTAACAAAATATAATAATTATGATATTTTACACCAAAAAAAATCGGCATGCAACCACCCCTGCAAAAGAGAAGATAGTCTGAAGTTAATGACCCCAAAAAACACTTTCAAATGCTAATTCCAGAAATTATTAAATTATGATTTTACAATGATTTCCAACTGTTATACTCCTAAAATCAAAATATTGAACTTGCACAACAAAATCTGGAAATGAAATTCTCAAAATGCAGCTAATAGGCCTCAACAATTAAGGCCTACTCAAGACTTTGTGAAGTCACTGCAAGGTTTCCAGGCCTTACCTGATGATTTGAGCAAGAGGATTAAAGAGTTGGTAAAGAGTTTTGATGACTGGAGTGGCACATCTTTACCAGATATTGTAGATGCCCAAGGAAATGTTAGATCACTGCAGCAATGGCAGGACAGGGTAGATGAAATCATTAACACTAGCACATTTTTGGAATCTTTTGAAAGGGAGGCGAATCAAGTAGCAGTAAAGTATACAACTTATAGTGCAAAGGTAAATTAGGTGGTAAATTTTAATTGGCCAACGGATGAGGAATATCAATGATGGGTAGAAAAGTACTTAACTGAACAAGAATAGGACAGAGTCTACAACCGACAGTTAACAGCTCAGCGGTTATGGTTATAACAAATTTTGGCTATGTCTTGGTGGTAGTTTTGGTGCAAGTTTTCAAAGTTTGGAAAATGCAATAGTTATTCTCCAGTGGACGGGATGAACAAGAAGATTCTCCAGAGACTCAGCTGTTGTAACCAATTTTTGAAATGTCATAAGGCGGTCCAAGTGACCAGTGACAGGTGTATTTCTGGTCCGATGCTTGTTGCTCCTTCATTTTCCCTATAAGAAGGATTTCAGGACCAAAAATATGGCCGGTTAGCAAGTTAGATATCTTTAGGTCAAGTCTAACTGAAGTTGCAGAGCGAATTTGTAAAGAGCCTGATATTATAGTGAAGATACTATTCTTAGGTTTGGTGATGTGAGTGTTCCAAGGCTTGCTTGCACTGCAACTAAGAGACCCAGCTTGTCTCTTCTAGGAACCTAGTCTCCTCTAGGTCCTAATTGGCTTAGATGATTAACTAAGTCCAATTCTAACTCTTCTCTAAGAGTTCTATCCTTTGTGCTTCACCTTGGAGGACTAACACCATTTGACAAGTTCAATTTCTCTTCCTCACTTAGAAAGTTCTAAGTGCTAACTTCTCACAAACGTCATTCTTCATTGCAGGGGTGCCCATCCTATTGAAAACATTCATAACCTTGCATATTTGAACCATTTTAGAAGGTTCTTCAACCCTATCCTTACCGGGTTCAAGGTTTCACCATTTGAGACCTTAAACAGGCCTATTCCTTGTAGCCTTTACCAGTCCTGTTTTGTCAATTCTTGCTAAATTTTTCCAAAGACCCTACAAAACTAAAGGCAGATTTGGATACTCATTTGGAAGTTTTAAAAGGTTCAATGGGGCTTAGGGCCTGACAACCTCCGTACACTAGTTTCCTACAACTTAGGACAATAGGGCTAAAAGGCCTAATTTCTAGGACTGACTGTAATCTTGCTTGGAACCTACTCAAACCATAAACTAAATGATTGACATGACCTCAGTCCACCTAGTATGATGAGCTATGATGAAACCCTACTTGAACCTGTACCTATTCCGTACAGTACCTCTTTACCTGCAAGAAATCTTCAAAGACATTCCTAGACCTCTAACCGGGCTCTGTCTGCTCGCCTAGAGACTAGTGATAAAAAGAGCTCTCCACTCTTTCATGCTTCCTAATCCTAAATCTATATACACTAATGACTCCCCTAACATTTCCACCTATCCTTAGGTGTTTCCCAAGGCTAGATTTCATGGGGGAGCCATGAAAGCACCGACTGGTCAAGACTGGACCAGTAAGAACTTAAAACCAAAACAATTTTCCTAACACCAAATATCCTACTCTAAACAACTTGCTTATCAAATGAAAAAGACTAAGATAATCCTATAGAACACTAAACAAATACTAAACTCAGTCTCTCAATCCATTAAGCATCTCTGTCATCACAAAAGTTTGGGTTGTTCTTGAAAACACTGTTGCAGAGCTCTCTATTTTACTTTCAAAAACTAATTACCAATTACATCATGTCATGAGATTCAGTCTTGGGTCATAATAGATGTCCATCCCCATGATTCTAGGGCCTATTGGCTGATCTCCCACTTCCTATTCTCAAGGGAATCCAAAGGTAACTGAGTTGCATGCCCATGCTAACTTCTTTACAACATTTGGCATCTTTCTCTATGCCTTGATCCTATTTCTTAGGACCACTATTCCCTCTAGATTCTAAGGAACCAACTCATTTAATGGCCTTAAGGCATCTTTACAACAACCACTAAGTGTTTAGAACATCTTTAAGACTCTAATCTCCCATAGACAACTAACATTAAGAAAACTTAAATTACTAACACTAGCTATTTGTGTGACCTTAGTCCTAATGACTAACTCACCTAGCCCACAAAAGCAATGACCTTCTAAGGTCTGAAAACAAACTAACATCCTGACTTGGCTAGAGTCAAGTACAAGCCAAAATAACAAACATGGAGGTTAGCCTAGGTGTGCTCCTGCACCATTTGGTGTCATTCTATTGTAGGTTTTAGTTTCATGGGTACTTAATTTTCAAGACAGTACTAGCATCTGAATGAAAATTACTCATTTCAAGGTCATGTATCTCCATTGTATGAATATATTATTATCTTGAATAAAATGATCAAGGGTTATTCTGTTCATCTCACTGTTATGGTGTGTGATTCTCATTTTGGCTTTAATTCAAGGAATTAATTAAAATGCTTGAGTGAGGTTATAGGTGACTATGTTCATATAAGGATTTGATAAGTAGTATTGGGTTAGAATATAGATTGATGGTATTGTAAGGCAGTATTATCTAATATTTTATATGCTATGTGTCTAGAAGATAAACTTGGTTACAGTAAAAAAACAACCAACACCTTTGATATTATCTAGCTATGGCTCCCAAATCTATTGCAAATTGATCATTAGGGTTAAAATTGAAACCTTGCAAATATAATCTTTGTCCAAATCCATCAAGAATTTTCCATCAGTTATAAACAATTCCCTTATAAAGAATTTGTGAAGCCAGGTCTAAAATCTGGAAATGAAATTCTAAAAATGCACAAGACTATAAATGAAATCTGATGAGATGTTGCTTTCAAATATGATTTTCAAACCTGGAAGTACAAATCTGACTTCACAAATGAATTCTAGAAAAAGACAATGACTTCCCTCAACCTGGAAATATCTTCTTGAGTTTCTTCTGATTTTCCCCAAGAAAAGCGTCGAGCAAAACACTATCGCAATAAATAGTCGAGCTCATTTCAATTTATGCCCACCACAATTTAACTTTGCAAGACTGCCCCAATTTTGGCAAAAGATCTTTGTCGAAACGTACACAAAACAACGGCTCGTTGAAATTCCGACGAACGTCGGGGTAAAATTTTTTTTTAAAATGGAAATTCGCACAAGTGCCCGACGATACATCTGATTATATAGGTTTTGTTGGAAATTGGGGTCAAATGAGTTAGTGCCAAATGTACTTAGTACACATGTCTTAGGAAAAAAGGCCAACAATTACAATGTCACTACAAAGCTCCATTGAATGCACAACAATCATCAACATTGGCAATTGACAGTGAACCAAACAAATCCTACAATCCAACAAGAAATGATGATCACCTTAATATCCACAACCTTGAGATTCTTGCAATCTGGCAAGGAAATGTTGATTGCTAGCCAGTCTTGTAAAGACAAATTGTGCTAAACTACATTTCCAAATATGCATCAAAGTTTGAAAATAAGTGAAAGCTATATTGATATCTTACAAAGGCTTGCAAATACAAATTCATCTGGGGATAAAGCATTTCTTTCCTATTAAAATTTCATGATGAACTTGGTTGCAGATTGTGACATTGATGCACAAGAAACATGCCATATGCTGCAAAAGTTGCCCCTTATCATGTCAAGCCAACATTTCCTATCTTTAAATGTGAGTAGGAAAACCTTGTACCATTTGAAAATAGCTGATAATGGTGAAGAGATTGCAAGTATTTATATTCACTATTACATGCAAAGACCAGCTGACATGGACACTATATCCCTTATTCAATTTACACAATTTTATACACATCAAAAAAATCACAAAGGCGAGGCTTGATGCTTGTGACCACACCCTGTTGTGATTATTGTTTACCTGCTATTCAAGTCTACCCCTCCTAAGCATTGTGATATGTTTGAAATATTTTTTTGTTCAAAATTTCTCCTATACAAGCCATTTCAAAATTTCGAAGCAGATATAGGCCTCACCAAAGAGAGTATAACACACAATTGGAGGCTATTTCATGTTGTTGGCTATCACCCTTGGCATGTCAATAGAATTATTTCTCCCCCCACCAATCAAGAAGAAGGTGATAGTGATATTGACAACACCCAATCTCCACCTCCCATAGATGAATATGAATGGGAATTGTTGTCTCACTTTGGTGCTACAAACAGTGTCTTCTTGGACTAGCTGTAACTATTAGGTAGGAGGGACTTCAATTTAAATCACATGTGGGACACACATGATGTTCCTAATATTCTACATAGTGTTTTTCTAGAGTTCATCTCAACAAGTATCTAGAGTTCATCTCAACAAGTAAATTGCATACAACTGAAGATAGTCTTTGCCCACCTGTTGCATCTGCACTTTGTCATCAACTATTACCTAAGAAAGAGCTTATTGTAAATATTATTAAACAACACCACCTTGGACCATCTTCATCATCACCATTGTGTATGATTATTCAAGGTACTATAGGTATAGATAAATCATTTCTTATAGACAACATTCAAAGAACACTAAATACATCGCCAAATTGGAGAATGAATCCTTTGCTTGCTTTGGTGCCAATGGGGGTGGCCGCTTACAATATACGTGCCTCTAAAGTGCATACAACTCTTCAGATACCAATTATAGAGATGAATCCATTGCAAGGACAACCATTGACTGTATTTCAAGAGGACTTTAAACACATTAAGTACATCATAATTGATGAAATGAGCTTCTTGGGACCCAAGTTGTTACTCAAAATAGATAGTCAATTGCGGTAAGAATTTCCTGCTAGACATATGCAACCATTTTGTGGTGCCTTTGTTATACTTGTGGGTGACATCACACAACTACCTCCTATTTTGGATAGGCCTATCTACGCTTCTCGCTCCATAGCCTTGGCTCTTTGGCACACTTTTAATGTTGTTGTCATGGTCAAGACAGTCTTCCGCCAACATGGATAGTCTGATGCACAACAAGAGTTCCGTACACTCCTTTTGAATATTTGAAATACTCAGGCATCTCAAACTTTGTGGAAAACTCTTATGAATCAAACAAACATCATTCTTCAGCTCAACAAAACCAAGATTTTGATGCAACTATTCACTTGTTCCCAACAAATAGCTTGGTCACCTTGCACAATAAAAAAATGCTTAAACACTTAAATGTTCCCATTGTAATTAGTGTTTCTAAAACTACTCAACAAAACACACCTGAATATGTCAATGATGAGCAACTTCAAGCAGATCTCTTACTTGCAATTGGCAAACAAGTTATCTTAACAATAAATCTTTGGGTGGTAGTTGGCCTGGTTATTGGATCATTGGGTATTGTTGAGTCTATCGTATATTCTAAGGGTGTGAAACCACCTCAACCACCTCAATATCTTCTTGTGCACTTCCCAAATTACATTGGCCTAGCATGGGATCACAACAACCCAAAAGCCATCCCCATTCCCCCAATCACATATGGCAATCGAACACAACTCCCCTTGACAATGGCTTAGGAAATAACAATACATAAATCTCAAGGCTTGACATTGGAGAAAGCTACAATATATATTGGAACTAAAGAAAGACAAGGACTAACATTCACAACTCTTTCTCATGTAAAATCAATTGCAGGAATATGCATAGATCCACCTTTCTCTTTTGACAAATACTCTAGATTATGTGCCAACAAATACAGTGCACTTCGAATCAAAGAAGAGGATCGCCTCCAATAGCTATATCCATTGCAATGATAATGATTTTTTCTTTTCTTTTCAGTAACTATATCACTTTTCCCTTCCCTTTTCATTTCAATGCATATAGAATTTCCACCATTTCTAATTGTTCAATTCCATATGTAACTTGACTCACTACTTCCTGATGTTCTCAGTTGTAACTACAGATCTCCACAATACTAAATAGCTTCATGATGGAATGTTTTGCATGATATATGAGTTGCAACTACACTCCACTAATATACAAGGCAAGGCTATATCTAATTTATTCCATCTCTTTTTCCACTTGACTGCATTTTAAATTCTTTTTCATAAACAATACAAGTGTATATACTTTTAATAATGTATTTTCAATTCCATATGTAACTTGGCTCACTGCTTCCTAATGTTCTCAGTTGTAACTACAAATCTCCACAATGCTAAATAGCTTCATGATGACATGTTTTGCATGCTAGATATGAGATGCAACTACACTCCAGTAATATACAAGGTAAGGCTATATGTAATATATTCCATCTCTTTTTCCATAACTTCATTTTAAATTCTTTGTCATAAACAATACAACTGCATATACTTTTAATAATGTATAACATTGATTTCAACTCTACAAAATCCACATGTAATGAAACAAAATTAAATGGGACTTGTAATTGTACATAGATTGCATCCCGTTGTGTACACAAGGTATGTTTGCATCTTATTTATTTGATCTCTTCTATTACACATGCATTACATATTATTTGTTATGAATTATAGAATTGGTTGTGTTTCCTAATTTAGATATTGGCTAAAAATGACACATATTCATCGCACTAAACTACACATTTTCCTTTCATTTTTGTAGAACATAGTTAGGTCAAACAAATTTAGCAATAAGAAGAATTCTACAATGGACATAATGAGAATGATGATATCATCAAAGAACCAGCCTACAACCACTAATTGCCAATATGGGCTATTCATAATTGTTAAATGCTTCACACTTATATTTACTAGAAATGTTGCTCTTCATTTATAGCACTGACTATTGTTGTTCTCCATTATCATGGAATATTTTTGGGATTTCAAATAACTTCAAAATATTCTCTTGTGCCTAGTTGTATTAAAAAAAGATGCAACTTTTTAATTATTATTTCTTTCAGCCTCACAAAGGAATTGTTAGAATAATAAAACAAAATCTATACTAATATATAGGTTTTAGTTATTATTTCTTTGAGCCTCAAAAAGGAAATGTTAGAATGGTAGACTCTATATTAGGTGTAATAAGGAGCATTGGTTTCACCATTGTTCACAGTGCTTGACAATGTATGTTCTTGCTACAAAACAACAATCAACAATGTCGTATGGAAAATATCATTAACTATTTTTGAAAAAAAAGAAGAATCATGGATCACACTGTTGATAGTAGTTGAACTTACTATTTTTGAAATCCTCTACAAATGGTTTTTTCCAAATGTATTATCTACCACTGTGTGATCAATGTTTCATATTACAGTTAATATACAACCTATCATTTTAAGGATTACTTTTTCACGCTGGAAGAGATAATAACTAAAAAGGTCTTGTTGATGCCTAAAATTTCTAGGAAAATAACCTTATGGGAAACTCAGTAAATGGGGGACCAATTGCACTAAACTGAGTAACCTCTAGGTTTTTAAAGAAGTTGGCTCTTTCTGTAATTGGCGGTTTGGAAAGGGAAAAGGAATCAGTATGAAACAAAAATGAATTCCTAAGGTGATGCACCAAGGTGTAAGTGTTTAGGCATGGGAAACCTTCCTTTCGGATATGGTTTCAGGGCCTATTCAATAGTCTATTGTATGGATATGTGCAGGATCATGATGGGCCAAAAAGTTGCAATATGTAAGTGATATGATGACCTATGTGGCTAACAACTTTTTTTAAACCCAAAATTAATGAAACGAAAATGGTTTTTAAAGGAGATTCTCAAATTTCCACCAATATAAATTATGCTTTACTTTGAATTTAATAAATTATTATTATTCATTTTCTATTTGAATTATGAATAAAGTCCCGATTTATAGGCTGATTGAAACACATCTATAGCTTTTAGATGATATCACATTTTTTGAATCTGAAACATGCGTCACATTCTATGCTTCGCATTCTATAAGACAAAGAAAATTTTAATTTCATGAAGTTTTGACCAAATTAAGGTGGTTAGACATAAGAGTTTTCATATTTTTTAAAATTTGTAATAAAAAATTCATAATTAATTATTTACTTGGAAAAAAATTACAAAAAAATATGCATCACATCGGGACATGAGTCCTCTACTTATATATTAAATTTTATAAAAAAATATTATCATTTTATTATGGTTAGGGTGGTCAGACAGACACCTATTTCTTATTTTTCCTTGAAATTTAAGTACTACTGCATTGAAATTTCAAAATTTCACCAAATAGATCTTAAAAATAAAAGAATAAATGTAGTAGTTTAGAAACTACATTCAATTTTCTAAAAATTCTATTCTTACATATTTTTGAAATAATGTAGATAACTTATTCAAATTTTTACGTCAAGTTGCCTAACTTTGATTTTCTGAATTTTCATCGCCACTTAAGGGCCTATTTTTTCTATGATGATCCTGCACATACCCATATCCGAGAATAAAAGAAACACAGAGATGAAAATCTTAAGCAATTAATCAAATGACATGGTATAACTTCTGCATACATTTACTGAATAAGAAGAGTCTGAGACATGATGCCAAATAGTAAATTTCTATTGGAGTTATAAAAGTTGCAGATAAACTACTTAATACAACAAGTAGCATAGTATAATGTCTTATATCAACTAAGAAACAGAGAAGCCAAATAATTGGCACAGTCTATAAGTATCAATATAACAATCAGATAAAACTACAAAGGCAAGTAGAGATTTTTTAGTCTCTTTTTTTGTAATTTTTCGAACCACCTCTCAGAAAGCAAGAGTAGTATATATAAAGATCGCCCACGACCATCAAGCCAGTAATTGAAAAGATTCCCAAATATTAGTAATGATACCTATTGCCATGATTTCCCAAAATGTTGTAACAGAAAGATTTGATTCATCACACACAATCACCCTTGAACAAGATTCACTTCACAGCAAATGATGGTTTTGGTCCCGAGGAATAAGCAGAAAACCTCTTCGAGCAACATGTGTCACTCACCCATAGATTTGGTTAGGACATGTGGCAAAGAGATGGAGCTTCTCGCCTGTTTGTTCCAACCTTTCAATTAAAATCCTCATAGATCTAACACATGGAGAGGTCTACATTCAAACAATGGTTGTGGGGACTACCAAAAAGTTGCCCTTAGAATGATGCGACATGGAATGCTGATGACACTCAGAGGAGAAGCAAAGGAGAGAGGGCTCCCAAAGTGCACACTTTTGACATGTGGCAAAGAGACAGAGCTCGAAAGAGAAGCAAGGGAAGAATCCTCTTCAATGAGCGTGCGGTAGGCACATGGACCAAGCACGTTACAAGGGCGATGAAAAAAGGGGTTGGTGATGTTTTAAAAACACAAGGAGGAGGTTGGGGTTTATGCAATAATATCAACCTGAAGAGAGCTCTAAAGGATTTTTCAATCCATACCTTTTGGCGATTACCAAGGGAATTTTTTTCGTACAGAATAGGAACCCAAAATTTTTGGTTCACAGACTAGACCCTTATCCATTAGGAAATGGAGTTAGAGCTTTT
>VCHN02002362.1:0-17534 GCA_007115665.2 Sequoiadendron giganteum
CTAGAAAGTGTGCAAAGCACAAAATTTTAGAGTGGCAATTAATTTTATGGTACTCCGACCCTCTATGAAAAATAATTAAACAACAGTTTCGAGACTGCATGAAAAGACACTCAACACCCATAATCATTAATTGATAGGGGAAGTTGAACCTTCCCGTGAGTTCTATCATACATCAATAAGGCTATGACATCAGCCTCCAACGTGTCACTCCTTTGCCTTGCCATTTTTCCCTTGGCCTGAACCCCCTTATTGGAAAAGAAGTTTGTGACTGTGTTAATTTCCGTGTAAGCATGGAAAATGAAGCATTTAACAAAAGAGCTAATAATCCCCTTGGAAAGATTAATCCAATTCTCTATGGTCCATGAGGGACTTTGGAGGCCCTTAATACATTGTATAATACTGTTCGAGTCCCCTTCAAGCCACACATTTTTGAAGTTCAATTGACGAGCAAGATTTAAGGCTTGGAAAGCCCCTATGGCTTTAACAAGGTGGTTGGTCTGGGTGCCCAAGGGGAGCGCCACCGTTGAAATAAAAATGCCCCTATTCGCACTTTATTTTGAATTGACAAGTAATTCGGTTTTTTTGTTGTCATATCCCTGCAACCATATTCGCTTCTTCCATGTTGGAGGCGCGACTCCCCCACCCAAGTTCTAAAATTTTTATTTGCCTTTCTTGAAGTTCAATGTTTCCTCCTTAACTTGCCACTCATTGGCGTACCCCTTCTATACTACCTCCTTTGACTTGATCCATGAAAATTCTATTTGGGAAATCGATTTGATCCTTCATATAATGTTGCTGGTTACTGTTTAAGCTGCATGTGGTTAAGCCTTGACTGGCAGTGCCCTTAATTTTATTTCTTCCATTCTATCCTTAACGCCTTGGGTTTGCACTTTTGATGCCCGGAACTGATCACTCCAATCTCTTTTTTTTTTGTCATGAAATTATTTACTTACAGCTGCTTTCTTTATTTCTTATTCTAACTATTTTTTGCCCTTATTGGGCCTCGCCTATGTGTTGCTGCCTTTGGTTGTGAATGAGGTTGTTTTGAATATATATATATATTTATCTATTGATATTATTCTATTTAAAACGACAAGTTGTTAGTTAATCAATTTAAAATTATTTATTTCAGCAATTAGTTTGACTGTACTTGATTATATTGGAACATATATTTATATGTGGTATAATTTAAAATGCTGCCTCCATTATTAGTTTCGTTATGTTATTCTGGAGCAACAGATAGAATACAATTAATAATTATTTTGGATTTACTCCAATTCCATAAATCAAATATGTAATATATGTGTGTGTGTGTGTGTGTGTGTGTGTGTGTGTGTAATTGCCTTTAGTTATTATAGATTTATAATTTAAAAGTAAATAAATAAAGAATAAACGTGTATATGATATATTGTGGAATATTTTTACATAGTTCTTAATTATTTAAAGAGATATCATTATGGATTGGTAATAAATAGAACTGATTGATCTATTGAAGATTCATAGAAGAATTTATTAATATTAGAATGATTAAATTTTCAGAATTTTAATTTAATTGTGTTCTTTAATTGAAGGATTGTTCATTGAAGCTAGATTATTGTCTCTTTAAGTAGTGAAGCCTTTGGTAACTATACATGTTCTTATTTAGTTAGGTTATTCTTCAAATAGGATATGGATGTGTAGTCAAATGTTGTGATTATTGGATATTTTTTTTGAATTTCATTAGATGGAATATACTGGAGAGTTTAAAGTTTGATTGTTACGTTCCCATGATTGATTTTTTTTAATTTATTTGATGAGATTATGAGTTTGGTCATGTTTTGGGACCATATGGGAAACCGTTCTACTAAATTACTCTCCACTAGGTGTTTAAGGGTTGTTTGGTTAGTAGGCTTCTAGAGGCGATGGGAAACTTGTTTAATGTGGATTCCATGATTTGACCCTTTTGAGTCGTTGATTTCACTTTTGGTTTCGACTCTTGTGGGTGTTACCATGTTTTGTTGTCTTTCCCTTTTGTTATGGTTGTATGAAGAGATGGTTCATACCCCATAATTATACTTGGTTCTCGTGGTTTGGGTGTTTGTGATTAGGTACACCCCTTGTTGTTATTAGTTTTCTATTTTCGGTGCTACTAGGGAGAGTGGCTCTTCATGGGGGCTGATGCACAAAGGGGATCCTTGGATAACCCATGGAAGAGTTTGCTTAATAAGTGAAAACCTAATAAAATAAACTAGTGGGTTTGGGTAGAATCACACTAATTAAGATAAGTATGCCACCTCGCCCATGCCGTTAGTGCTTTCGTAGACTAAGGGTGGGTTGAGAAATCCATGGTCGGCAAGGTCACTACCTTGTCCTCACAAGAGGCTAGTGGTCTCGCATGTGTCATCCTATGGGGCCGACGCCTAGTTAGAGGCAGCCAAGATAATCATAGATAGGGGCCAACGCCTATTGAGAGGTAGCCAGGATAACCCATGCTAGGGCCATGCGATGACACTCTTCCTATAGTACCCCTTGATATGATTTTGCCTTTGTGAGCCTCTAGAAGTAGTCTTTTTGTTGTAGTTGTTAACTATGGTTATTGTTACTCTTGTTGTTGAGTTTTGTAGCCATATCGATTGACTGTCTTGAGTCATGGGTCTTTCTTTTCATCTCCTGGCACGGGGGGTGGGCCTTTGGGTCCACATGGTTGGGTGGAGTGTGCCTTGCACACCATTGGGTTTCCTGAGGAGTTCAGATGCTGATATTGTTCCAGTTGCGGAGATTATTCCTGAGCTTCACCAGATTTGGAGATCACCTTGATGTCTTGTACTCTATGTCTTTCTGATGTATCACCTTATGTAATGATTGTACTCTTCCCATTGTTATAAGGGAAGTTTATTGTATCTTATAAATTGTGTAATGTACTTCGTATTTTGATATATATGTATTTATGGTTCACCTTTGCTATTCGTATGAAGTGTTGTATCTGTGGAAATATGCCTAATGCATTTGGAACAATGTAATTTCATATTGATGCATATATCTATTCTTGAATATATTATGTGTTCTTTTATAGATGTCTTCATTGATATGATGTAATGGATGTATGATCATTGTAGTCTTATTCTATAATATGGTTTTGCAATGTAATTTTGGGTTTTGTTATGTTATCATTTTTGAATGGGTTTACGTTTAGTAATGTTGTCACGTGTACCCCAGAGGATGTAGTTGATATTGTATATGTATAATTGATTTTCATGTATGACATATTAATGTATATCTCATGTTATGTTTTATTTTTTTAAAAAAATTATGCTATAATTTTGTTAGTTTAGTTGTCCTTTGGGGTTTGCGCGACAAGGTGTTTCATCTTGGTATCAGAGCCAGGTTGTCAAACACTGGGTACTCTAGGTAGTTTGAGCCCATTAAGTTAACCTTGTGCTTAAATCTTGAACTTATGTGTTCCCGTCTAATGTTGTGTAGGAGTATCCTTGGGGGTCGTGGCTGTGGCTGTGGAAGAGGTCATGTTGGTGGTCATAGAGCCAACTGTCAAAGCACTTCGTTGTAAAGTTTCCACGAATTAGAATGTGAGGAACATTAGGGTTCCCAAAACAACTCGGAAGGTGGAGGCCCGAATCTGGAGTAGTCAGGGCTTGATGGATTGTAGTTACAATAGTTGTTAGAGGAGGCACTTGGCCGTTTAGGCCCTAGGCTAGAAGGGGAGCAACGGGTGGTTAGAGAAAGAGAGAGATCACCAAGGAGAAGAGACATAAAAATGAAATGGGATGCCATAGTGGTAGGTCACATGAGAGACCTATTGAGAGCACATCCTCCCACATTTGATGGTATTGGTAGAGGTCTGGAGGCAACAACATGGCTGATTGATTTGGATCGATGCTTTGCTATGCATCCTTATGGAAACAATACTAAGGCTAGGTGCGCCATCATGCACCTTAGAGGCTCCACATCCACTTGGTGGTGACTAGAAGAGCATAAATTACACCTGGACATTAGTGTAGTGACTTGGGAGCTATTCTTGGAGAGATTTAGGGCCTGTTTCCTTTCTGACCACTAGAGACAGTGCCGAATAGATGAATTCCATGACCTAAGACAAATGGCAATGTCCATTGAGCAGTATGAGCATCGGTTCTATGAACTCAAGCAATATGTGAGAATTGACAATGATGAGGTGATGCTAGCGCAACATTTTGTCAAGGGATTTAATGCTCGAATCAGTGAAAGAGTTCAAGTCTTTGAGTTGAAGACGATGGAGGTAGTTGTTGAGAAGGCTCGCCTTGTGGGGGAAAAATTGGCCATGGATTTAGGAGGCCACACAAGTGTTCAGATCGATAGTGTACTTGCATTTGGGTTTGGTTCTCGAGGTGGGCAGCCTCAAGTTGTAGGCTCTTCTAGGAGTCATCATGCACCCTCTAAGGGTGGTTAACAATAGCAACATCAACAATCGCAGCATAAGAACAAAAATTCTTAGTCTCAGTAGAGTCGCAAATTTTAGTCTAGAAAGAATCAGAACTGGCATTGAGCTCGACAGGACCATTTTGAGCAGCCTGCATAAAGTACACAGTCGACACCCAGTTGGGGCAATTTTTAGCAGTCTAATGTATTGTTGGGTGGTAGAGGTTTTGGTCGGGGCACAAGTTATTTATCCTATGGTCAACAGGGTCATATTTCCAGACAATATCCGCAAAGGAACATTACTAGCTTTAGTCAAAGGCTAGCCGCTTCTGAGTCGATGGTGGGCAATGCAGGCAAATCACACCGAGTTTTGCAGTGGTTGACAACCATCAAGCTGATCATCAGGGCATTATGGTTGAGACATCAAGTGTGTTACAAGGCACTAGTATTTCTATTCTCTTTGATTTCGATGCATCAAATTTGTTTATTTCTCCTTCTGTAGTAGAGCACTGTAGACTGGTGGCAACAAGGCAAGGTGTTAAGTGGCAAGTGGAGTTGGGCTCTGGGGTAAAGGTAGCAATAAAATATCTTGTCCAAGGTTGTAGTTTAAAAATTGGGTCACTTGTGATTACGGTGGACCTCCAAATCCTAACTCTTGGTTCCTATGATGTTGTTTTAGGTATGGATTGGTTGAGTGCTCACCGAGCAATGATAGATTGTTGCCACAAGGCTGTGCGTTGTATAGATGATTCAGGAAATAAGGTTGAGATTGTAGGTATACAGAGACCCATCTCACTACGGATTATTTATGCTATGCAATTGAAGAGGTGTTTCCGTCAAGGTTGTCAGCTATTGGATGTGTCAGTCAATGACTTGGATGTGGGAGAGAGTCAAGAGGTGTCATTGGATGACTATCCTCTCCTTAAGGATTTTGTAGATGTTTTTTCGAGTGAAATTCCAAGGATGCCACCAAAGCGTGACATCAAATTCAAAATTGATTTGGTACCTGAAGCTGAACCTATATCTCGGGCTCCATATCAAATGACAATACAGGAACTTTAGGAGCTTCGTTTGCAGTTGGAGGAGTTATTAGAAAAAGGGTTCATTCGTCGAAGTGTTTCCCCTTAGGGAGCACTAGTGATATTCATGAAGAAGGAGGATGGTTCCCTTCATCTGTGCATTGATTGTAGACAACTAAATAAAGTGACGGTGAAGAACCAGTACCATTTATCGAGAATTGACAATCTATTTGATCAGATAAAAGGGGCTACGGTATTCTCAAAAATTGATCTTAAGTCAGGATACCATCAGTTGCGGATAGCCGAGGAAAATATACACAAAACTGCATTTTGCACTCATTACGAGCATCACGAATTCACCGTTATGTCATTCGGGTTGACAAATGTACCATTAGTTTTCATGAGTCTGATGAATGGAGTCTTCCAGACCTACTTGGATATATTTTTTCTCGTGTTCCTTAATGATATCCTGATCTACTCAAAAACTATGGAGGAGCATGAGGAACATTTGAGACAGGTATTGCAGTGCTTGAGAGATAATCAATTGTATGCAAATCTTGTGAAGTGTGAGTTCTATAAGATATAAGTGAAATACTTGGGTCACGTTATCTCTGGTGAAGGTATCACTGTGGATCCTTCAAAAATCCAAGCCATCATTGATTGGCCTACACCCACGAATATTCCTGAAATTTGTAGTTTCATGGGATTGGCGAGCTACTACTGACAATTCATTCAAGAATTCTCGAGGGTTGCACATCCCATCACGTCTCTTTAGAGGAAAGGGAAAAAGTATATTTGGTCAGAATAGTGCTAGTCAGCTTTCCAGACCCTCAAGGAGAAGTTGACTAGTGCACCTATCCTAGCCATT
Organism: Sequoiadendron giganteum; assembly: GCA_007115665.2. Taxonomy (NCBI): domain Eukaryota; kingdom Viridiplantae; phylum Streptophyta; class Pinopsida; order Cupressales; family Cupressaceae; genus Sequoiadendron; species Sequoiadendron giganteum. Next base: position 6,277 of record VCHN02002362.1, read on the forward strand.
CCTAATCCTACTGGGGATTTCGTGGTGTGTACAAATGCTTCCTTGGAAGGCTTAGGAGCCATTTTGATGCAAGAAGGTTGTGTGATTTCATATGAGTACTGCAAGCTCAAGGATCATGAGCTGAATTACCCCATGCACGATTTGGAGTTAGTTGCTGTTGTGCATGCCATTATGAGATGGAGACACTTTGTATTAGGGCATTGGTTTGAGTTGCACAACGATCATCACAGTTTGTAATACATATTTACGTAGCCAAACCTGAATGCCAGGTAGAGGAGATGGATGGAATTCCTTTGTGAGTATGATTTTGAGGTTAAGTACATCCACGACAAGGAAAATGTAGTGTAGGATGCTCTGAGTCAGCGGAGACATGAGATATCTACAGTGACTCTTGGTGTGGATTTGAGGAGCCAAATCCTCGTAACACTTCTCATAGATAGCTGGTATCAGGAAGTAAAGACATAAATTGAGTCAGATAGAGCTTTGGAGGGAAAGTTTGCTAGTTATTCACTAGAATATGATGTCCTTTTGTAGTATATGAGTCGCATGTATGTACCTCCTACTGAGGGACTTCGTACTTTGATTATGATGGAGGCACATCGAGCTCCCATTCTGCTCATCCGAGAGTCAAGAAGATGTATGCAGATCTTCGACCACTGTGTTTATGGGTTGGAATGAAGAGAGATATTGTAGACCTTGTGGTGAGATGTTTGGAGTGTTAGAGAGTTAAGGTAGAACACCAACATCTCGTAGGTCTTTGACAACCCCATCTCGTTTCTGAATGGAAATGGGATCATATCAATGGACTTTATTGTTGGATTGCCCGTGTCTTCTCATCGACATGATGCTATCATGGTCATTGTTGATAGGTTGAACAAGGTGGCACACTTTTCTCCCATTCAACCATCTTATACTGCATCATTTGTGGCTAGAACCTTCATGAAGGACATTGTTAGATTGCATTGAATTCCTAGAAGGATTATTTCCGATAGAGATCCGATGTTCACTTCTGCATTGTGGACATCCTTGCAGTGTGCCGTAGGGACCCAGCTAAACTTCAATTCTGCATACCATTCAGAGATAGATGGATTGAACGAGAGGGTCAACCAGGTTCTTGAGGACATGCTCTGTATGTACGTGATGGATCAACAGTTGCGTTGGGAGGATTACTTGCATTTAGTGGAGTTTTCTTACAATAATGGTTTTCACAATTCAATTGGTATGCCTCCCTTTCAAGAATTGTATGGTCGTCCTTGTCGGACCCCGTTGAGTTGGGACTATCTTGAGGATAGAGTTCTCCTTGGACCCAAAATTCTTCAAGATATGGAGCAATAGGTTGCTCGCATTAGAGAGCACTTGGTAGCACCGCAAAATGGGAAAAAGAAGTACACAGATTCGCACAGGGTCGATCGTCAATTTTCTGTTGGTGATCAGGTGTTCCTACAAGTGCGTTCATGAAAGAGTCCAATCCATTATGGGAAATGCTCTAAGCTCATGCCTCATTTTGTGGGACTGTTTGAGGTGTTGGAAAAGATTATCGCCATTGCTTATCACTTAGCGTTGCCACCTAGTTTATCGCGCATACACGATGTGTTTCACGTTTATGTTCTTAGGCATTATTATCTTGACATATCTCATGTACTTGATTGGAATGCATTACAAGTAGAGGACAGACTGCTGGCACTTGAGCCCATGGTCATTCTTCAGCACAAGAGGCTCACCCTTAGGGGCAGAGAGATCGAGCAGGTGCGGGTCCAATGAGACCCTAATGATGAGACTTCGACGACATGGGAGGATGCATCCCGCATTATAGAATATTTTCCTTATTTGTTCATTGGCTTCTAGGAGTAAGCCTAGTTCTAGGGGGGAGGATGTAATGCCTCTCATGTTCTGGTTACTGTCCTGATACTTTTTATGCTATTTTGTATACTTTGAGACGATGTTGGTGGATGTTTCACCAATTTGATTTTTTTGGTTGTTGGTTTCATGGACATGGATGATTATGATACTTGTTTCTGATGCTTATAGTATATTGATATATGATGTGGATGTTGTGTTTGGATTAAATTGATTATGCTTATCATATGGACGTAATACTATGCTTGTTATGCATTGATTAAGTAATTGCTTTATATGGATTTTGATGTGTTATGGTTGGGAGTCTTGGTGAGCGGGACAATGTAGCATCTCTCGCTCACGATCACCCTGCTACGTTGCAAATCCCTCTAATGGTGTGCTTGTTATTTGATATACATATATTGTGTAACATTGATTTGGATGCAGGATGTAGGTACCTGGCATCAACTCCACCTGCACTGTCAGGTTTGAGTGTGCCTTGCAAAGCCCGATGGGTATGATGTGGAAACCAGAGTTGACAAGAAAGTTCCCCACCCTAGTTCGTCACCCTATCTTTGTGTTGACGATGTGGTCTGTTTGCATCTGTCCTTGTTTTGGTATCGTTCTGTTCTGTGTTGTTTATTTTTACTGTTTTATTAATGTTGTCTTAATAATATGATATAGTTGTTATTGATGTTGTTAAATTATTGTTTTAGTTTAAACGACATTCTATGAGTATGTTAAATTAATTAACTAAATTTTTATTCATTGTAAATATTGTTAATTAATTAATAAATTAATTGGCTAAGATAGTATAATTCAACAATTATAAATACTAATGTTATTAATATTTTAATGGGACGTTAATTGATTTTATTAATATTGTGTATTTTAAATTTAATGATGAGAATATCATTTATTTTAAATATATGTAATTGATAAGTTTGTTTTAATAAAATTATAAAATTGAAATTTTAAATGGAATTTTGAGATAATGTGAAAACACAGAAAAAGTAATTTAAAAAAGAAAAGAAAATGGAATTGGGCAATATTTTGCATGTAAGGGCATACGTAGTTTCAAACTGAAAAGGAGAGGGAAACTTGCCGTTTTTGTGGTTTTAATGATTTATCATTTTATTTTATTTTGGAAAACAAAAAGATAATTGGGGGGGAGAAAAGATGGATGAAATAAAATTTTGGGTTTTTCAAAAAGAGAAAACAATTCTGGTTTGCAAGATTACTCTGTTAAAAAAATAATACATGTTGGATATAGTTTTTGGCTCAGAGGAGAACATAGGATTGTCAAAGGATTGACAAAAGCTTGTGGAAAGAAGCTATTGCTGCGATCGACGTTATCCTCAACATTTTCTTCCGTAAGGGATCCAGGTTGGAATATTTTTGCTCTTGTTTCATTACACCCGTTTAGGCGAATAATTTCTCTCATTTTGGATTTACAAAAAGTGATTGTATACTATTTGAAATGCTTAATATTATGATAATCAACTTTATAAATATTGAATGTTATTCTCAATCCATGCTATTATATTTTGTATCCATTTTAAATCCGTATTGTTGTTGCCAATTAGATAGGATGTCTATAGCTGAATCCCTTTTATCTGTTGACATTCACACTTTGTTTTGAATTGGCAAGTAATTCATTTTTTGTTGTTGTCATATCCCTGCAACCATACTAGACTCCCATGTTGGAGGCACTTTCCTCTTCCATGTTGGAGGAACGACTCCCCCACCCAAGTTTTGGATGTTTCCTTTGCCTTTCTTGAAGTTTGATGTTTCCTCGTTAACTTGCCACTCATTGGTGTACCCCTTCTATACTACCTCCTTTGACTTGATCCATGAAAATTTTGTTTGGGAAATCGATTTGATCCTTCCTATAATGCTGCTAGTTACTGTTTAAGCTGCATTTGGGTAAGCCTTGACTGGTCGTGCCTTTAATTTTCTTTCTTTCATTCTATCCTTAATGCCTTGGGTCTGCACTTTTGATGCCTGGAACTGATCACTCCAATCTTTCTTTCTTCTTCTTCTTCTTCTTCTTTTTTTTCTGTCATGAAATTATTTACTTATAGTTGCTTGCTTTATTTCTTATTCTAACTATTTTTTTCCTTTACTAGGTCACACCTATATGTTGTTGTGTTTTCTTGTGAATGAGGTTGTTTTGAATATATATATATATATATATATTCATATATCTATTGATATTGTTCTGTTTAAAACGAAAAGTTGTTAGTTAATCAACTTAACATTATTTATTTCAACAATTAGTTTGACTATACTTGATTATATCAGAACATATATTTATATGCGGTGTAATTTAAAATGCTGCCTCCCTTATTAGTTTCGTTATGTTATTCTGGAACAACAGATATAATACAATTAATAATTGTTTTGGCTTTACTCTAGTTCCATAAATAAAATATGTAATATATATGTGTGTATAAATGTGTTTATGTGTTTAGTTATTATAGATTTATAATTTAAAAGTAAATAAATAAAGAATAAATGCATATATGATATATTGTGGAATATGTTTACATAGTTCTTAATTATTTAAAGAGATATCATTATGGATTGGTAATAAATATAATTGATTGATCTATTGAAGATTCATAGAAGAATTTGTTAATATTAGAATTATTAAATTTTCAGAATTTTGATTTAATTGTGTTCATTAATTGAAGGATTGTTCATTGAAGCTAGATTATTGTCTCTTTAAGTAGTGAAGCCTTTGGTAACTATACATGTTCTTATTTAGTTAGGTTATTCTTCAAATAGGATATGGATGTGTAGTCAAATGTTGTGATTATTGGATATTTTTTGAATTTCATTAGATGGAATATACTAGAGAGCTTAAAGTTTGATTGTTACGTTCCCATGATTGATTTTTTTTTTTTATTTGATGAGATTATGAGTTTGGTCATGTTTTGGGATCATATGGGAAACCATTGTACTAAACTACTCTTCACTGGGTGTTTAAGGGTTGTTCAGTTAGTAGGCTTCTAGAGGTGATGGGAAACTTGTTTAATGTGGATTTCCATGATTTGACCCTTTTGAGTCGTTGATTTCACTTTAGGTTTTGATTCTTGTGGGTGTTACAATGTTCCGTTGTTTTTCCGTTTGTTATGGCTGTATGGAAAGATGGTTCATACCCCACAATTATACTTGGTTCTCGTGGTTTGGGTGTTTGTGATCCGGTACACCCCTTGTTGTTATTAGTTTTATGTTTTCGGTGCTACTAGGGAGAGTGGATTTTCATGGGGGCCAATGCACAAAGGGGTTGCCTGGATAACCCATGAAAGAGTTTGCTTAATAAGTGAAAACCTAATAAAATAAACTAGTGGGTTTGGGTAGAATCACACTAATTAAGATAAGTATGCCACCTCACCCATGCCGTTAGTGCTTTCACAGACTAAGGGTGGGCTGAGAAGGCCATGGTCGGCAAGGTCACTACCTCGTCCTCACGAGAGGCTAGTGGTCTCGCATGTGTCACCCTATGGGACCGACACCTAGTTAGAGGCAACCGGGATAACCATATATGGGGGCCAATGCCTATTGAGAGGCAACCAAGATAACCCATGCTAGGGTCATGCAATGACACTCTTCCTATAGTACCCCTTGATATGCTTTTGCCTTTGTGAGCCTCTGGAAGTAGTCTTTTTGTTGTAGTTGTTAACTATGGTTATTGTTACTCTTGTTGTTGAGTCTTGTAGCCATATCACTTGATTGTCCTAAGTCGTGGGTCTTTCTTGTCATCTCCTGGCATGGGGGGTGGGCCTTTGGGTCCACATGGTCGGGTGGAGCATGCCTTGCACACCATTGGGTTTCTTGAGGAGTTTAGATGCTGATATTGTTCCAACTACAAAGGTTCTTCCTGAGCTTCATCGGATTTGGAGATCGCCCTTATGTCTTGTAATCTAGATGTCTTTCTGATGTATCACCTTATGCAATTATTGTACTATTCTCGTTGTTATAAGGGAAGTTTATTGTATCTTGTAAATTGTGTAATGTACTTCGGATTTTGATGTATATGTATTTATGGTTCACCTTTGCTATTCATATGAAGTGTTATATTTGTGGAAATATGCCTAATGCGTTTGGAACAATGTAATTTCATATTGATGCATATATCTATTCTTGAATATATCATGTGTTCTTTTATAGACGTATTCGTCGATATGATGTAATGGATGTATGATCATTTTAGTCTTATTATATAATATGGTTTTGCAATGTAATTTTGGGTTTCGTTATGTTATCATTTTTGAATGGGTTTACGTTTAGTAATGCTGTCACGTGTACCCCAGAGGACGTAGTTGATATTGTATATGTATAATTGCTTTTAATGTATGGCATGCTAATGTATATCTCATGTTATGGTTTATTTTTTTAAAAATTATGCTATAATTTTGTTAATTTAGTTGTCCTTTGGGGTTTGCGCGGCAGGGCGTTTCATGGGCTGTCAAGATAGATCTAAAAAGATGCCAAGATCAATGGTGGAGGATTCATGCACCACAAAGTAGTGGGCTAGGGAGGACTAAGGATAGACAGTCAAGATTTGAAATGAGAAAGTGGAGGAATTAATTAATAAAAATTATTTAATTCATGAGAAGAACATCTTTGACTAGATTTTAAATTTGGTAAAAGATAATGGAGGAATAAATAATCATTTTAGATTATTTATTTATGGAGGAAGGGAAAATGAATATTTAATTTAAATGATCATGCAACTGTTTAAATTAAATATAGAATCAAAAGGGAATTAAATAATTAAGTTAGATTAATTATTTAATAGAGGGAAAGTGGAGAGAGGGAGTTAAATAATTTAAATAATTATTTAAGCAAGGACAAAAATGATTAATGAATAGACAAATAATTAAAAAAATTATTTGTATAGATGAAAAATGACAAGAAAATAATTAAATAAATGACAATTTGTTTAATTATAGAGGGAAAGGGTGTTAGCGACACAATTAAATAAATATTTAATTTATTTAATTGATCAAAGGAGAGCAAAGACAAAGAAAATGAATTAATTAAATAATTAACATTATTTAATTAATAGAGGAATGTGATCAAAGAAAATAATTAAATAATTAAAATTATTCAATTATGTAGGGGAGAAGACTTAGACAATGGAAAAATGATGCTCATAGACCAAGACATTTTTTAGTGTCTACGTTTTGTCCCTCTTTGACATAATGTGATTTAAGTGTTGTGTCAAAGAATGAATAAGAAAAATAGATTTAGATCATGCCCTAGAGTGCCCCGGTGAAGGTGGGATAAACCTATGCCCCCTCTGATTTTTTTTTAAAGAAATTATTCTGAAAAGCCACTTTGATGCATTGATAAGAGAAGAATTTAGCTTCTGGGCCATCATGATGATTGCAGATGGAAGATGTTAGTGTGAAGAAGATGGAAGTTAGTACAAAAAAGATGGATATTAGTGTGGAATTAGTCAAATGAAAAGGGATGGATATTCTTGCTTAACAAATGTCAACTTGCATGTTTATCATCATTTGGAATCAAAATTATAAAAAATGGAGCACAAACACCATGGTATGACATAGAACAAGGTGTGCAATGTTACCACTTACAAAAGACAAACAATCAAAAGACAATACCAAAAGACAAGAAATGCCATGGCTCATACTAAGGACCCAATTGCCCTAGTCTTTTTGTCAAGCAAAACCACAAACATCAAACAAAAAAAAGAGATCGTGATCCATCATCGCTCCTCTAAATCCTTCGTGGGACATCCTTGAGGTAGCTAGAAACATGACCAAATACTAATAAAAAGATAAGACAAACTCAGACCAACAAAGCCAATAGCCATTTAGATCGTTCAATGCTAGAGAGATAATGTTTGTTGATAGGATTGATGGGGTTGACTGATTGATTGATTGTTTGACAAAAGTTGATTGATAGATTGACAAGGTTGATTAATTGATTTGATTGATTATGCCTGGCTTTAGGAAAGACACATGATGTATAAGGCAAGTGCAATGGTCCACATAGATAATCACTCATATACATGATGCCCGTTTGCTAGGTTTTCATCATGGTACTTATCCAAAGTGCCATAAAAATAGTTTTCACTATTGGACAATTTTTTTTTCTTTACTATTTCCTTTTTTATTTTTCCTTTCCTTTTATTTTGTTTTATTTTCTTTTTTTATACAACCTTGATGTTCTAGATGATCGTTGATTGTTCTGAATCTTTTGATGGTGGTGATGTAGATACTATTGTCATGATATGCCAATAGAGACCTTTATGGGGTATTTGTCTTGTTAGGATCATAACACTTGCATACAATTGATCGATGTCATTGTGATCCTCTCTGACACTAGGTTTTACCTTATCTAAATACGCACATCGTGATAGAGTTCCATGTGAGTCCTTACGATAAAGAGTTGCTGCCAAGATGCGACGAATTTGTGAAGTAGGATTTTTAGATTTTTAGGCAAGATGTAGGATTATGATGGATGATGGTAGGTGTGAATGGACTATTTGGCATTTTAGATGTAGAAATTTTTATTTTTCAAACTTGGGATGGTGGATGATGCAATTTGCTATTTTGATTGGGATAGTGTTTGGAACCAACAATTTTATATGCCTTGCGAGATGACCATTTTGAAGGAGGTGGACATTTGTTACATGTGGGAGATCTCTTTTCTCATGGCTCCACATTTTGATTGGATATTGGAATTGAATTTTTTTATTTACTTGATCCATTTTTCTTTGGGATGCATTTTAACTTTATTTGTCCACTTGGATTTTTGATTTCAATGGCCTTTGATATTTGATTTTGGGCTTTAAACTTGTAATAATTTTGTTTTTTTTGGTTCCAATTGATGGGATTAATTATGTTGGAATGATGGTTTATGGTGTGGATGGAAGAAGTGTTGGCATTAACCTTATGACAAGGACTACTAATGGACCCCATTTTGATGTTTGTATTGGATAAATTTGTCCCTAATATCATGGAGGTATCACTAACACCATTTGATTTGATGATTGAATTATAGCCAAGACCTTGATGTCTAAGATTTGCATGAAATTGTACTAGTTCTAGAATTCCTTGCTCATGTAGGCCTAGTCCTCTTCCTTGATACTACATACTTTGAAATATTCTATTTGCGATGGGGTATTTTTTACTTTGAAAGCAAGATGTGAATCCATCATTGTGTATGAGAAAATTGTTGCTTGGAATCTTCTCATTTGCAAGAAAGCCTTCTTTGACAAAGGTGGATGATCCTAGTTTATAGAAAGTTTTGGATTTATCATTTGTCATGCTTGTTTCTTCTTGATCATTTGGGATGTCGATTTGATCCATGGTAGCTTTTGCATCTTCTTCTTTGATTTGATCAATAGTAGCTTCTTTATGTTCTTCTTTGATGTTATCCATATCATTTATTTAATTATCTATGTGTCCAAAGGAGGAAAGCATCTCATTTTGGGAATGGAGGTGTTTGGAGTTTGGATAGGACGAACTTCAAATGTTTGATCATGGATGATATAAAGGTCGATGAGAGGATCATTTTAGATTTCTCGTTCAATGGTAGGATTTTGATCAAGGATAGGTTTATCTTGGATGACATGATTGGGAATTGGATATTGATTAGAGATTGGATTAACTTGGATATCATGAGCATTTATAGATGATTTTTGGGTAACTTGATCTAGATTTGTTGTGGAGTTTATTTCATCATGATTTGGTCTTTTCTTTGGACGTATATCCCAAGGTTTAAGCAATGAAATATGATTTTGGGTAATGGTAGGATTTTCTTTGATAGACTCTGGATTTTGACATGACAATAATGGAGTTTCAATAGCTAGATCTTTTTCAGCATTGGTAAGCGATGGAGGACATGATAGTGACAAATGGTTGGATGGTGTAGGATTAGCAATGCGATTTGATCACTTAACTTTGTTTTCATTTAGGAGTCAAACAAGTTCTTTTGATAGTTGTCCTTGGAGAGCATTAATTAATGTTCTTTTATTGGATGGTATTATAGTTTGGGATGGAGTGGATGGTAATGGGTTAGTGGATGGTGGATTAGGATAAGATGTGGAGGATTGGAATGGATTAGTGGAAGGTTGGTTTCCCTTGTCAAGGTTCAGATAAGGATAATTAATGGATGTTTGTTGGGGATTAATAGTATGGATCATGTTAATTGGTTCTTGATAATGAGGATAGATGGATGGGGGACTAGAGCTTATGGATAAGATGGATAGATAGATGGTTGAATTGGGACTATGGGTGATTGGTATTGATGATTGAGGATGGATTAGTATTCAGCTTGACTACGAAGAAGATCAAGGTATTTTGAAGATATGGTCATAATTTCAGATTAGGATGGATAAGGAAAACTTAGTGAGGACCATATAAAACTTGTGACCTTTAGATGACAATGCAAGGTGACGATGTAAAAGGGATTTGAAACTATGCTATGTTTTTTTGTGATAATAATAAGGATATGAGGATGAAAATGATAATGAACCTAAGATCAAGATTAAGGAATGATGGTATGATAATGACCCTATGAACAAAGGATATGGTACTATAATGAAGCTAAAGTGAGACTAAAGGATGTCAAATGATACTAAGGATGTGGACCTCAAGATTTAAGATAAAGGATACTAACCAATCTATGTTGATCCAAGATGGGAATGTAAGATGATATGAGTTTAAGCTATGTTTTTGTGATTTTTTTTTTTATATAAGCATGCAAGATGACCATGCAAGGATAATGGTGACCTTAAGACCAAAGGATGAAGCTAAATGAAGCTAAACGAGACCAATGGATGCCAAATGATACCAAAGGGAGACTAATCAATGATCAAAGATAAAGATACGAGACTAAGGAATACTAATCAATGATCAAAGGTAATGATGCAACTAAGTCCAAGATGAGATTAAGCTATGTATTTTTGTGATTTTTTGGATATATAAGGATGCAAAATGACAATGCACCTAAGTCCAAGACCAAATAATGATAAGATGATAATGATGTTATGATCAAAGGATATGGTATGCCAAAATGAAACTAAATGGGACCAATGGATGCTAAATGATACTAAAGGGATGGACCTTAAGATTTAAGAAAAAGGATGTTAACCAAGATATGTATATCCAAGGTAACAAACCAAATTATCATTGACCCTTTTGATGATCAATATTGAGAATATGATAGATTGACAAGATGAGTTTAAACTAAGACACAAGTTTGAGACCCAAATTTTGACCAAGATGATGATGAAAAATATTGATAGATAAAAAGATAAATATCAATGACAATTTGAATAAGTAACCGTGGACTATCCAAAGTCTTGATAAAATTTCTATGTATGAAATATAGAAGGTAAGTGCAACCTAAATCAACCTAAAATATGCAAGGCAAGGATG
>VCHN02001728.1:0-20318 GCA_007115665.2 Sequoiadendron giganteum
ATTTGTCTTGTATGGCCAAATTCTTGCCAAACCCAAAAAGCCTTATTTTAGGCCAAAATCACAAGGGTTTATTGAATCTCCTACTTCCACAACCTCCCAGACCTCAAAACCAACTCAAACACAACCCATTAGGTCTGAACATGGATAAAAATTCATAAAATCAGATCTCCCATACATATTTTGTTGAAACCTAGGCTTGAACCTCTCATTTCACATGCTTTTCTTCACAAAACTCTTGAGGACAACAACTATAGCTTCTTTATTTCTCATCCTACACCCTATTCATCAATCCTAAAATTAAAATAGTATCCATGGGGCCTCTTAAACAAGCTACAATAATCACAAAAAGTGTAAGAGACCCTTTATATCATGTTTGGACTACATAACCCTCAAAAATAGGGTAACCGGGCTATATGCAAAGAAATGAAGCTTTCTAACTCAGATCAATGCCTTAAGCCCTCAAATCAGATTAAAATCAAAGCTAGAACACATCTTCACAACATGAAATAAATTTCACATCAAAATATGGTTGTATGTAACCATACAGTGCTATAAAATAGGAAAAATACAGAAATTTTGAAGAAAAACACAGATTTTGGAATGTCAAGAGCTTGCATTTTAAATCCTCAACCATCAAAAAAAATTACAATGATCACTTTATTAATTTTAAAGGACTTTACACCTCAACCACTGAACAAAAACATCTACAACTGACTTTTTAATCTTATATGATCACATGAAACATAAAACACATTAATTTCAAGGTTGTTAACATCACTATTGAAATGTTTTAATTTTTTGACCTTTCAAATGTATTGAAACTCCTAGGAAACCTCTAAGACCATGCTAGAAACTTGATAATAGCCTTATTATTGATAGGACACTAACCTTGCACTCTTTGACATGTAAATTCTCCATTTTTCCTTAAAAAGGCTACAAAACTCTTTAGTCCAAGACTCAAACTCATAACTCAAAACTTCACCTAGAACATGACTAATGGTCTTGAGTGACCTTATTCACAATAAAAAATTCTTGAAATTCCTAAACCAACCTATTGACCTCCCTAATTATCATCACATGATTAAGCTTGGAAGATGAGGTGTAGGTGCTCTTGCAACACTAACCCATCCAAAATTTGCTCACATTACACAAAGCCACAATGTTCATCCAATATAAGCCAAACAAATCCTACCTTATTTTTCCTAGTAATCAAATTGGAGATGATCCTAAAACTGACATTGCGAAGGGTGATTGGTCTAAAAAATCTAAACGACCTTGCAATTATTTCACTACTACGATCAATGTGTCATCTTTCATGAAATTTCCCAAAATACTATTCATTATGATCATATGGAAATTTATAGGAGAGCTACAATAGTTGTAGCATCATGAATTAAAATTAAACATTATAAATTACATCATGAATTAATTATGTAATGGCATATAAATTAAAAAAATCATGAATTAATTATGTAACCACATAAGTCAAATATTATTTTATCAAGAAATTAATATCAAATAGATAATATAATCGCATAACTCATACATTTCAATGTCATTGATCTTCTTCTTCATCAAACTCTTTGTCTATATCATCCGATCCAGATTCGACATTATAAGGATTGGTCACATCATCATCATCGTCATTGATATCAGTTTCGATAATGTCATCATCCACACAGATATCATCTTCAAGAACATTAACTCCTACATCATCATCATCGTCATTGATATCAGTTTCGATAATGTCATCATCCACATAGATATCATCTTCAAGAACATTAACTCCTACATCATCATGATCTAGTTCCTCCTCTTCGAAATCTTTGCCAAGCACATCATCAACTAACTATTGATCCTGATCATCATCTCCATCATCTTCTAGTTCTTTGGTATCTTCTTCTTCCACCACATTATACTTTACCAGCCTTCCTCTTGGATCGTGTCTAACAACAAATGACCAACCCAGTTTACCTAGAACCTCTGAGTAAAATAGCTGCTCACATTGTCTTGGAAGAACATAGGGCTCATTTATAGCTCGCTCGATTGACCTTGTATTAACCATGGTAAATCCATTATCATGTTCAATAACAGTTCTGTCGGGATCATTTTCATTCAATCGTAGCCTGTACCATAGGACGATGAACATGACTAATTTGAAGGACTTCAAATCACACTCAAGTATATCATCCAAAATCCCATAGTATCGATTTTCTAAGACTTTTGGATGTATAGCACTTCTAGATGAAACATTAGTCACCTGAAAGATTGCAGTTATCCTAGAATCACAAGTTTTCTTCGTGTCATCCAGCTTTTTGATTCAAAATTTATGACCATTATACCACATAGCCTTGTGGTGTTTCACCTGCAATATGTCAAACATGTAAAAATTATTGCAATATCGTCAATTAATAAACATATTTATTCTTGGTTGAATGTATGCAAAGAAAAAAATCTCAACATATATACATCAATATAATTGAAAATAATTAAATAATATGGGTGATTAATATATTTATATGTACCTGCTTATCTCTTAAACCATATGCTAAATCAATTTCCCTTAGTGTAACATTGGAATCTCCATTACGATGAGCTTCTTTAACTAATGAAGCCACATCATCCCATGTTAATGTGCGACCAAATTGTTGACATCGTTCAATCCATACTGTCATCCATTTAAGATTGTTTATGACATACAAATGTAGTGCATCCCTCTCAACCAATTGTATCAAAAAAATTGAAATTCACAAACGACGTATAATTAGTTAATTAGCACGGTATATGACCTTATTTTATAATTGATGTATATTGAAGATTAATAATTAAATAAGTACAATATACCTAAAAACTAGATGTAAAATGTATTCTAATTAATTTCCATGACCATCTTATAATTACCTGTCACTTTCCTCAGTCTACCTTTCCCCATTAGGTACTTTCCTTCAAATTTGTTAATCAAGTTGGGATCCCAAATGTGATCTACATGGATCTTTGTTGCAAACTTAGGAAGATATTCAGTAATGTACACCATGGTCTGGTATACTATATATCCCTCCACCATAGAACCCTCAGGATGTACTCTTTGTCTAACCAAAGCCTTCAAAAATTTCAAGTGCCTCTCAACTATCCACATTGACCTTGTGTGTATAGGTCCACACAATTCAATCTCCTCAAATTGGTGTATGTGGTAGTGTTCTTATGCATTGAAAAATGTCAAAGGTAGACACTTTTGCATTTCACACATTAGATGAGGAATTTTTATCTTCCAATAATTTATATCTTCTTTATGGATTCCTTTAGATGACAACCATTTGGGTATGTGCAGGATCATGATGGGCCAAAAAGTGGTGATATGTAAGTGATATGATGGCCTATGTGGCTAACCACTTTTTCTATACCCAAAATTGATGAAATGAAAAGGGTTTTTAAAGGAGAATCTTAGCTTTCCACTAATATAAATTATACTTTACCTTGAATTTAATAAATAATTATTATTCATTTTCTATTTAAATTATGACTAAAGTCTTGGTTGATAGGTTGATTGAAAAACATCTATAGCCTTCAAAGGGTATCACATTTTTTGAATCTGAAACATGCGTCAAATTCTATGCTTCACATACTATAGGATTAAAAAAGAAAGAATTAAATTTCATGAAGTTTTGACCAAGTTAAGGTGGTCATACATACGAGTTTTTATATTTTTAAAAGGTGTAATAAAAAAATCATAATTAATTATTTCCTTGGAAAATAATTACAAAAAAATATGCATCACATCGAGACATGAGTCTTCTACTTATATCTAAAATCTTATAAAAAATAATTATCATTTTATTGTGGTTAGGGTGGTTAGACAGACACCTACTTCTTATTTTTTCCTTGAAATTTAAGTACTATTGCATTGAAATTTCAAATTTTCACCAAATAGGTTTTTTAAAAATAAAAATAAACCTAGTAGTTTAGAAACTACATTCAATCTGCAACAAATTCTATTCTTACATATTTCTGAAATAATATAGTTAACTTATTCAAATTTTTACATCAAGTTGCCTGACTCTTATTTTTATGAATTTTATTGCCACTTAAGGACCTATTTTTTCCATGACAATCCTACACATGCCTATCTACAAGTGATTCAAGGCACAAATATATTAATGAGATTTAACAAAAATATACAATATATTACATAACAAGTAAAAAAAATGGAAATTATAAGATCTATACAATGAATTGAACAAATATTGCTACTTACCTCATGTATTTTCAAAGATCATATATAACTTGCTTGATATTGTTGTTGAAGTTGTCTGGGAGAGATAGAGGTAGAACATACTGCAACAATTATAAAATGATCTTTTCATTATTTTTTCAAAAGTAGTAAACATAATACACTGAAAAAGTACATGCAATATACAAATATATATAATATACTAGAATAATTACCTTAATGAAGGTATGTCAATCATGCATTTCCATCCCTGACCCAAATTCACCTTTCTTTGTTATGATATTGTTTATGTTCACAACAAATTCTGTGAGAAATTGAATTTTTTCGTATGACTTATTTTATAGCATTGCTTTGCCACTCCGTTAATAACCAAAGAAGGGCACATATATTAATTTAGTCTCCATCGCTATTTAATTGAATGAAATTTTTCATTGCATGATTGGCTTCTTGAATGTCACTACAAATTTTGACAATTTTTTCTTTGTCATGCCTTCCATCCAATATTTTCCAAACATTTATGTTATATTCTTTTTGATATGCATTATATCAAATAGATGCACAATTTGTAGCTGCTCATAGTAGGGAAACCTACTAAATTGTCTCGAATAACTTTTCAGTCCCTGTGGAAGCGGACCATTAATGCCTTAATGACCTTCATGAACCATATAAGTTAAACAAATTAACAAAAAAATCATTGTCAATTACAGCATGAGTAAACACAACACAATGTAAAAATATAAATTCAAAACATATCATATATGATAGATACAAAAATTGATCCGATGTATAACCTTGATGATTAATTCTATTATATTCCAACTTCCATAAGTGAGGTGTCATTCTTCATGGTATTGATGTAGTCTCTTATTTCCCATTGAAAAGATGTTTCTTAGTAGTTCAATACTTATGATTTATGTGGAGGAAGTGCCTGTACTCATCAAACACCTTCTTTCCTAAAATTGTTGAACAACGAGATTTCATCTTTGGACATGCAAATTTTCCCTTTGTTTGAAGACCTGCAAATCATATATAATTCGATTAAATATGTCAATTTTTATAATTATATATAATGAATAGATTATTTTAAAAACATGCATGACATCTACTTCATAAAATTAAATATCATTAAAGTCATGCAGTCGAATGTTATAACATACCAAAAAAATGTGTTAGCCCTGGGGCATCATGAATTGTCCATACAAGTATTACATGGAATTGAAATTGTCTTTGTCCTATTGGTCTAGATATGTCATACATAGTGACACCATTCCATAACTTTAGTAACTCGTCCATAAGAGGCTTGATATATACATTAATATCTTTAACTTGGTACTTACCTAGTTGAATGAACATAAAAACTACATAATTATTATAACCATTTTATTGCAATATATATAAATTAATGTACATGACTATTAAATGAAAAAAATATAAGTCATTATCCAACAAATAAGACAAATGAGATGCTACAATTTTAAAGAAAACTGATGTAAACAAATACCTAGAAAAATCATTTCCAACATTATGTGCTCCCTCTTTATTGACATCCATGGAGGAATTTTATTGTTGATAACAAAAACAGGCCACATCGAGTAAATAGATCTCAACTCTCCAAATGGATTGACACCATCCACTGCCAATGAAAGCCTGAGATTACAAGGTTCTTCTTTAAAGTGTGGTCATTTTTCCTCCATGTCCCTAAATGCATAACCATCTACATGCATTCGAATAATTTCATCTCCACTTCTATTGCATGCATGGTGATTCATAAATTGCACTAAGCTTTCGCACCTAAATAATTGTTGCATACATGGAATAATGGGAATATAATGAAGAACCTTGTGAGACACCTTTTTTGTTAGTTGATCTGTTTGAAATCTACTGATATGACATTCTGGGAATTCTGTTGCAAATTCATGTTGTTTATGATATATAATATGATTATTGGGACATGCATCTATTTCTTGATACTCCATTCCAATATATTTCATAATGCATGATAAATCTTGGTATGAGTGAGGTAAAATATTTGATGGTGGTAACAAAAATTCACCAATCAATTTACAACAAAAAATTATTTGTTAATATAAAGAATATTAATGATACATATTTCATCCTTTATTTACTAGTGATGAACTAACAACAATTAAAATAGATTAAAAAAGATGACATATATTACATATCTTAACATTCATGAGATTTCTATGTTGGATAAACCATTCATAACCTTCAAGTTCACCAACAACAATACAACAGAGAGAAGAGTTGTTTGGGATCCTTCATAAAGGGGCTCGTATGCCTTCTCAAGTATACGTAAATTGTGAACATCATCAAAGTCATCTCGATCAACATGATCAGTTGTGCCACTAAATGTGTCATGGATCAATGTATTTGTACCATCATCTTCAACTATGTTTTCTAGCACATGATCATCTTCTTCCATAGGATCATTAACTTCATCTTCGATATTCACAGCTCCATGTTCTTCCGCTTGTAAAACCACATTCTTCGGGTCGTGATAATCCATACCATGTGCCCTAGGGCACCCCGCCTTTATAATAATGATAGACACAAATAAACCTTGATCATGATCAAGTGATTTTATATATATATATATAAAATGTTAAAATAATATAAACATTTACAAATTCAATCAATATAAACACATATAACGAACAACTTACTAATAGATGATAACCATGCCCCCCTTCAACGTGACCATGTTGCCTACAATGTTTCTCAACTATTGTGATTAAAAGTCTTCTCGTCTTTAAACTCTTACAATTATTGCAAGGATAATAACATTTCCCATCACACTTTCTTTTCAATCTAGCCCACAATCTATCAAGTGACTCTTCATTTTGTTCTTGACTAATATTATCTGACATGATTTTTCTTTACCAAGCTTGAATATTTAGATCTTCAAAAAATATCAAACTCACACTCCAATAATTTTTAATCATGACAAGTAACAAAATCTAATAATTCTGATATTTTCAACCAAAAAAATTTGGCATTCAACCACCGCTACAAAAGAGAAGATACTTTGAAGTTAATGACCCCAAAAAACACTTTAAAATGCTAATTCCTGAAATTATTAAATTCTGATTTTACTATGATTTCTAACTGTTAGACTCCTAAAATCAAAATATTGAACTTGCACAACAAAATCTAGAAATGAAAATCTAAAAATGCACAAGTTTAAAAATAAAATCTGATGAGATGTTGCTTTAAAATATGATTTTCAAACCTCAAAGTACAAATCAAACTTCACAAATGAATTTTGGAAATAAAATAGTATGGCATAATAAAGAGTTTCATTTGAAGTGGACCACCCTATTATATGCCTTGATAAAGTTAAAAGATCTATGAATTTTATCTACAATATAGCTTGCAAAGTCATCAGTCTTATTCACATCCTTGCTTTGGATATCAATAAGAAACACCATTAGATGGCCTCCTTGAAAGTTCAATCCATTAAGGGAATAATGAAAGTGTCTTCCTTAATGATTACATCCATCTGACAAAAAATAGTGTATGATTGAATAAGGATGATATCATTTTCAAAGACTAAAATGATTTTTGAGACCGATCCTAACATATTTATGTTGAATACAATACATACAAACAATCTTGTATAGACCTTCACTTCCACACTCATTTCCACACTCTCCACAATTTTTTTTTGTAAGGACAACACTTCATTTGCCTATTTTTGTAGGTTAAGCTAAATCTTGTTCTCACAAGAAACTTCAAATGTCTCGTACACTTACATCTACTTATGAAGCAAGCCTCTATCTAAATTGGCTTCACCATCAAAGGCCATCCTCTGATTTTATATGTCAAATCTATTACAATTTGTATTGAATTTTCTTCCATCCATGTAATTCATGTCTTTGGTCACAATGTTTACTCTAGAATCCATATACAACTTCCTCCCTCCTATTGACATAGAATTAGTATGGAATACTATCTTGAATTTTAAGCTAAATATTAAAAATTGGTTAGAGCTTATACTATGCAAAGGAGAATAAGAATAAACCATAACCTTATCAACAATTGAAATAGATAAGAGGTCACTCTATTCCACACATATTCACATAGAAAATGAACATGATATTTGGGGTTCCTACTCTTACTATTTTTCTGTTTATTTATATAATAATAAGGTTACACTACAATATTTTTGTTCTCTTCTTATCTGCTCTAGCTCCTATTTCCTTTGATACATTCAATCATACTAGTATTGTGCTTCCTGTAAGAACATGTTATATCATGGTTGAATGAAAACAATGTTCAATTCCATGAGGCCCAAATGATATTCATGCATTGGTCTTGAAATGTCATCAAACTAAAACTAGTCATTGTTATATAGTATCAAAGTTTCATTGATACTATTGGCTAGTATGACTTCTCATATGAATTGATTAAAGATTTATAACCTATATATTCATAGGTTCCAATCATTATGTTTGATAGTGTATTGGCCAGTTTATTGTCCAATGCTATTTGCAAAATAAAATATAGTAAAATATTAAATAGTGATATTTTCTATCTACTCCACTGTAAATAATAAAGACTGTAGAAATTTCCTTCCAATTTGAGTGTTGGAAGTCTTTATTATTTATAGTGGAGTAGATAGAAAAGATCAATGTTTTATGTTTTAATATATTTTATTTTTTATTGTATTTGATCAACAAATATAGTTTTATGATGATTCTTTGACTAGTGCAACAATATTAGTATCTCGAGGTATTATATATGTAGATATAAACTACATTTGTATGATGCTTGATGTTATACCCATGTCCACTAGTTATCACCATAATTGTTATTAAATATGTATATGCAATATAGGGATACTATAGAGGTAAGGAGCAACGAGAAAAGAGAAAAGATTTAAGGAAATGGACTTCAAAGAAAGGCATGACACTTTACTATAGATTCCCAAAAGGAGATCATAGTCATGACTATTCAAATAAACAATGATTAGTCCATTTCATAACCATGAAGAGGGCATTGAAATTAATAATAACAGTGATAGGGTAGTATGATGAACTTTAAAATATACATAAAGAAAAGTAATTGAGCAGTCAAGAGGGCTTTTAAAACTTCATAAATCTTGTCAAGGGTTCATTTTCTTCATAGCAATATGGTAAACTAATAATATTTCCATCTCACAAAAATTCAAAAGAGGACAACCTACAAGTGTATTAAGGAGTGCATGGACAATATCTCAAGGAGCTACCACAATTCATTTCTTCAAGTGCTATACAAGGTCATTGAAATCAAATGAATAAACTCATGCATAACCTAAAATACGAAAGGATAGTCAAGTTTCTAGAGGGTAGGTATCACAAAGGATATGGGATCACTTTCAACAGAGATGTGATGCACTTTTACATTTTTTGCTTTATTTTTCTTAAATAAGGTCAAATACTTTATTTTAGTGTCTGAATCTACCACATAGAGATTAAATATGCTTACTCTCAAATAAAGCTGAATTATATAAACAATAGTTAGATGCCTCCCTTAACATATAGGACAATCTAAAGTACTAAATAATTTAAATATATCCTTTATAAGATATTGCTTTTAACCAGTTAAAAACTTGAGAGGGTAATACAGAGGTTGCAACGAAAGTTAAAAATTTATCATAAGTAGTTCAATCCAAAAGGAAAAAATTAAGCATTGAAAAGCATGAGTAGGTTGACCAACTTCAATAAAAGGACTAGTTATTTTTTATAACATCTTACCTAGATATTACTTGATAAGGTAAGGAGTGCTCTTTTCCACTTAGTTTCATATGGTGGCATATCTACACACAAATCACCAAATTGTCAAATAACTAAATAAATTGTATTAATTAATAAAGTTGTTACAACATGCCATTCATGTCAAAATAAACTCTTCTTACCATAAAATGTTTGGTTTCCAATTTGACGGGTTCATCTTTTGATTCATGTATCAACTTCAGAAGGAATTTGGCAGCTTATACTTCTACATGAGGAGACAATTTCATTTTGTGAATTGTTCCAAAGTACAAAACAAATAGAAATCATATAATCTACATGATAGTTATAGCTTGCTAGATGTTTTTCATCATCTAAAAAGATTAAGCGAACTCAGAAAAATAGAGAGGCCTTGACCTTCATTTTTTCATTTTTTAGTTTGTTGCTCAAAATATCTCACAATATTTAGAAATTGGTTGCTTTCTTTCTTTCTTGTTCAAATAAAAAATAGATACATTTTTATAGAGTCAAGATGAATTCAAGAACTTTAGGTAACATATATACAATAACTACTTTTATAAGACATTGGCATCTGTAAGATGGGGAAAATAAAATAGATTAGATTAAGTGGCAGTCAAACACTTCTAAGCTAAAATCCTAATCTAAACAAGAGAAAACAATGAAAGCATAAGAAAAATAAAAGCATTAAATCAAAACACTCCCTATGCTTGATCTTGAATCACTTCTCTTGCTCTCCTATTTCTCCTTTTTACAATCTTTACCCTCAGATTTCTTGCTTCACATATGCAAATACCCATAAAATAGTAAATGGAAAGTTGGAGACAATTAGTTGTTAATCAAAAATGGAGAAGAAAGGTTGCTTTTATAGACAACCATTCGAATGGACAGACGAGATTGATCTTCTGGAAAGATTCTAAGATCAATGGATGAGGATTCATAAGAGGGAGGTTATGAAATGGATAGCCAAGATCGAGTTTCTAGAAAGATGCCAATATCTACAGTTGAAAATTGATGCAACTAGAATATGCCATGCATGGAAAAGATATGACACCAACAGCTATGACAGGCATGAAGGACATGTAGGACATGCAGGCTATGGCATTAAATAATGATAGGTGATCTTTGACCAAAATGGAGGGATAAATAATTTATTTTAAATAATTTATTCGAAAATGGAGGAGGATGACAAGTGGAAAATAAATTATTTATTTTAAATTATTTATTTGGAGGAAATAAAAAAGGATATTTAATTAAATTCATAAATTTAATTAAAGGAGGAGATAGAAATTAAATATGGATAATTGATTTGGATCAATTATTTAAAGGAGAAGAATGACACATAAATAAATAATTTCATCAATTATTTAATTATAGAAGAATAAAAGGTCAAATAATAATTATTATCTGACTAGAGACATGTGATGAAAGATAAATAATTAAATAAATAATGATTTATTTAATTATTGAAGAAAGGGGTATTAGTGACACAATTAATTTATTTAATTGATCAGGATAGAATAGAGATTAGAAAGTGAATTAATTAAATAATTATTTAATTATTTAATTAATAAAGGAATATGTTCAGGAATAATTAAATAATTAAAATCATTTAATTATTAGAGGATGGCGACTAAGGAAAAATGTTTCTTGTAGACTTTAGGACATTTTTCAATGTTTACATTTTTCCCCTCTTTGACATAATGCAATTCATCACGTTGTGTCAAAGAAATTTATTTATGAAATATGCCCAGTGTAAAGAGGAAGGGGAAGGATGACCAAGAGGGTTGTGGTATGCCCCCTCGAGAGGAAATGCGGGTTCAAAGAATAAAAATGTGCTCTCGAAATGGAAGATAAGACTAGAGGATGAAGGATAAAAGAAATGTTAGCATGAAGGAGATGGATGTTAGCATGGAAAAAAAAAGGGAGATGGGATTTTATCATGGAAAGGGGAAAGAAGATAGACAAGAAATGATAAGGGAACCAACTTTCATGCTTACATTTTTATATTTATCATCATTGGGTGTAAAAAATGTCACAAATGGACCACAAAAACCATGGTATCACATAAACCAAGGTGTGAAAGGTGACCATTTGGGAGAATTTTTTTTTCAAAAAGACAAGGAATGCCCTAGCTCATACTAGGGACCCATTTGTCCGAGTCTTTTTTCCAAGACAAACCACATGCAACAAACAAAGAAAAGAGGCCATGATCCATCATCGTCCCTCTAAATCCATTGATAGGACATCCTTGAGGAGACTAGTAACATGAACCAAAACCAATTGAAAAGATAAGAAAATCCAGACCAACAAAGTGTTTGCCAAGATAGTGTTTTCCAGTGATAATGACGATTGTTTGATTGGTTGATTAGGTTGACCAAGATGACTGAGTTGATTCATGGGTTGATAAGGATTGATAAAATGATTTGATTGATGACACATAGCCTTAGGAAGGAAACATCCTAATGAAGGCAAGATTGATTGACCAAGCTAATAAGATTGAGTGGTGTGACAAAGTTGATTGATAATGATAATGTCTGTGTCAGGAAGGACACATCCTGATTAAGAAAAGATTGATTGACAGAGTTGAAAAGATTGTTGATTGTTTGACAAAGATTGATGAATATGACCAAGCGATGTGATGATAACCAACCGTAGGAAGGACACATCCTGTTTGAGGTAGAGGACACATTTGATAAAGTTGACCAAGTGACAAGTGTTGACACAATACCTAACTGCAAGGACACATCCTGCTTAAGGTGAATGACAAGGTTGAGAAAGTCTAATCCCAGGAAGGACGTATCTTGATAAAAGAGAAGAGATAAGACCAAATGAAACAAATGACATAATGCCCCATTCTGATATAAGACTAGTGACCCGATTGAGTTGATGATAAGATAATTGATTGATGAAAGATTTAATTTGCTTGTTGTTTCTTGATGTACTTTGAATGACGATTTCTTTCGTACCAAAGACATGACCCAGCTCAATGAACCCTAAAGGACTTGACATAGGGGGCCTTAGGGGCTCATCGATAGATGGCCTTGCCTATGTAGTAGTGCACAAAGACCTCGTAGTTCGACATGACTTGACTTTTTCTTATTCAACAAAATACCGGGTCATGATTTTATTTGGACAACCTAAAGGGACTAACCTAATGCCTTGGGGACTCATTTAAGATGAGCCTTTCCTACGTAGCAAGTGCGGAGAGGCAACATAGTCCAACTACTCTAACAAAACTGACTCAGACTTAGACTCAGAGTCAGACTCTATTTTTTAGGAGTTTTGAATTTTTCTTTTTGATGTTTTTGGATTTTGAGGATTTTATGATTTTTTGGATTTTGAAATTTTTTGATTTTTTTGGATTTTGAAATGTTTTGATTTTTTGGATTTTTTCAGGATATTTTATGATTTGTTTGGATTTTTTCAAGAGATTTTATGATTTTTGTGGATTTTGAAGGTTTTAAAGGGTTGATACCATGTATTATTTCCCATGAATATGCAAGTCAAGGAATTTCCCCCAATCAGGTATAGGACCAATTTATTATGTGTGAGGGGAAGTGGCGAATGTGACGGGTGGATATGAAAGCGAAGGATGCTAAATGTCGGTGGTCTTTAGTCCATGGAAAGGATGATGCTTTATTATGGATGAATGCAAATTTATTATGGATGATAACTATAAGGATCATGGAAAATGCATGTGAAATATACCCACAAACAACCAAAAAGGCATGCATAAGGACCCAAGGATGAACATGATCTTGCCCCTAGTCAAGCTGAAAACCAATTGATAGGTGATGGTGATGATGACATTGTTTGATATGGGAAGGATGCATCCCGAAACAAAATTAGGATTGGAAAAGATATATCCCGTGGATGATAATGTAACTAAAGGACCAAGGTTTGCAGCAAGGCTAAGAACAAAGCCAATGAATATTTTGGATAATGCGCTAGAGTGAATAGCAATATTGTATGGATTAGGCTTGTTGCATTTGTAATGACTAACCTCAGGACCAAATGGGATTATGGAGGGAACTTGGATAAGTGAGTTAGAATCCTTAAACCAATAACAAGGGAAACCAAGTTCAACAATTGGTATGAAAAGATAATGTATTGATTTTGGAAAAGGATAAGAGACATGACGATTATTGGATGGAAGAATTGGGATATGATTTCCAAGGACTATCATAGGAATAATTTTTTTTTCCAAGATATGGGTTTGGATATATTCTATGAAGGAAATGACATGATATTTCATGGGTAATGTATGACCAAAGGATAGACATGTCAAGAATTTTCCCAAAGCATGATTTATGTTTGTGCCCCATTTCTTATCAAGATCAAGGTAGCTGAGAGAAGGGATGGAAAAGATATGGATTAGATGAAAATGTTATGAAAAGGTATGGGAGATGAGACAACTTTCCCCCAAGTGTAATGGTCCACATAGATAATTTATTTTACACATGATGCCTATTTGCCAGGTTTTCATCATGGTAATTATCCAATGCGCCATAAAAATGGATTTCACTATTGGTCAAAATTTTTCACTTTACTATTTTCTTTCTTTTTCTCTCTTTTCTTTCTTTTTTGATTTTTTGTTTGTTTTATGATGTCACACAAGACACCTGTTTGCCAAGTTTTCATCAAGGTGACAATTTTTTTGATTTTTTTATATCGATTTGATGTTCTGTATGATCACTGATTGTTCAAAATCCTTTGATGGTGTTGATGTAGATACCAATATCATGATATGCCAATAGTGACCTTGATGGAGTAGTTGTCTTGTTAGGATCATAGTACTTGCATACAACTGATCGATGTCATTATGATCATGTTTGATACTAGGTTTGGCCTTATTGAAAAATGCACATCATGATAGAGTACCATGAGAGTCCTTATGATAAAGAGTTGCTACTAAGATGCGACGAATTTGTGAGGTACAATTTTCGGAATGATGGATGATGGTAGCCATGGAAAGATTATTTGGACATTTGGATGTAGTAGTTTTTATTTTCCAAACTGGGGATTATGGATGATGGAGTTTGGAATTTTGATTGGGATAGCATTTGGAACCAACATTTTTATATGCCTTTCTTGATGACCATTTTGAAGGGGGTGGACATTTACTATATGTGGGAGTCCTCTTTTCTTGTGGCATCATATTTTGATTGACTTTTAGATTTGGAATATTTTCTTTGATTGATCCAATTTTCTTTGGGATCCATTTTAACTTTATTTGTCCACTTGTATTTTTGTTTGATTCAATGGCCTTTGAAATTTGATTTTGAACTTTGGATTTATAATAATTTTCTTTTTGTTGGCTCCAAATGGAATATTTATTCATGTTGGAATGATGGTTTATGGTATGGATGGAAGGAATGTTGGCAGAAACCTTATGACAAGGACTACTCATGGCCCCCATTTTGATGTTTATATCAAATAAAGTTGCCCCCAATATCGAGGAGGAATCACTAACATCATTTGATTCTCTGATTAAAGAATAACCAAGACCTTGATGTCTAGGATTTGCATAGAATTGTACTAGTTCTACAATACCTTGCTCATGTAGGCCTAGTCCTCTTCCTTTATACTGCATGCTCTGAAATATTCTATATGCGATGGGGTATTTTTTAATTTGAAAGAAACATGCAAACCCATCACTATTTAGCTAGAAACCATTACTCAAAATTTTCTCATCTGCAAGAAAGCCCGCTTTGACAAAGGTTGATGATCCATTTGATAGGATATTTTGGATTTATCATTCATCATTCTTGTTTCTTCTTGATCATTTGGGATGTCGATTTGATCTGTGGTAGATTTTGTATCTTCTTCTTTGACTTGATCCATAGTAGCTTCTTTGTGTTTTCCTTTGACTTGATCAATAGTAGTTGCTTTACGCTCTTCTTTGATGTTATCCATATCATTGATTTGATTATCTATGTGTCCAAAGGAGGAAAGTGTCTCATTTTGGGAAATGGAGGTGTTTTGTGTTTGGATGGGATCATCTTCAAATGTTTGATCATGAATGGCATAAAGGTCAATAAGAGGATCATTTTGGATTTCTTGTTCAATGGTAGGATCTTGGTCAAAAATAGGTGTATCTTGGACAACATGGTTGTGAATAGACTCTTGAGTAAGGATAGGTGTATTTTGGATGCCATGATTATCTAGAATGACTTCTTGGATGGACTTAAGGATGGGATCATGGGATGAACTACTTTGATCTTGACATGAAGGTGAAACTATGATGTCATGCTTTGGAATTTTATTTTGACATGTATCCCAAGGTGTAGGCAATGTGATGTGGTTTTGGAGACCTTGACCAAATGTAGCTTGGGATGGAGTGGATGGAAATGGGCTAGTGGATGATGGACTAGGATAAGATGTGGAGGTTTGGAATGGACTAGTGGATGATGGGTTATGATAGGATGTGGAGGATTGACATGGATTAGTGGAAAGTTGGTTTCCCTTGTCAAAGTTAGGATAGGGATGACTAATGGACATTTGTTGTGGGTCAATGGCATGGATTGTGCTAAGGGACTCTTGATAGTGAGGGTAGATGGATGAAGGATTGAAGCTTATGGATTGTTGGTAAGAAGGGTATGTAAGTGGTTGGTATTGACGATTGAGGATTGATTGGTACTCAACTTGACTACGAAGAAGATCAAGGTAAAGTGAAGACATGGTCATGAATTTGGATTATGATGGATAAGGAAAACTTAGTGAGGACCATAAAAAAAAACTTGTGACCTTTGGATGGCAGTGCAGGGTTCTAATGCAAAATAGATATGAAACTATGCTATTTTTTTTTTTGAGATTTTCAAGGATATAAGGATGCAAAGTGCCAATGTACCTAAGACCAAGATTAAGGAATGGTGGAATGATAATGACCCTATTACCAAGGATATGATATGCAAGGATGAACCTATGGGTAAATGAAAACTAAAGATGTCACTAATGGAAGATTTGAGCAATTTTTTTTTTTTTTGGGTTTTCAATAGAGGTTGTTTGATATCAAATTGGACAAGTTTGGTCTTGGGTTTTAGACTGCAAAATTTGGAATTGTTTCAAGTTGAATGTGTGTGTTTCCAGATTTGTGAAAGGTGTTTATTTGTCTCAATGTCTTAAAAAAATACTTGGAAAACACAATATCTTGTCTTTGAAAATTTGAAAACATGCACAATGAAGACAAGCACAACCCTAGGTTAAGCAAGGACAATATTTGCTAGATTCCACGTGGGTTTCCCCAACCGCACTTATTCTTAGCGTGTGAATCCAAAAGCTTGGCTGCACGGGCTCCCCCTTACATTGCACTCACTTCTCAGGCCAACCAAGCTTCCAACCCCCATAAAACTCCCATGGCAGGTTGATCACTTCTACTAAGAATTGCGAGAATGTGGATGCCTTCACAACGACCGTTGTTGCGCTAACAAATAGAAGGATTTTGGCAACTACACAAAGGTTTTTAGTTCGGGACCCCCGTTCGAGTGACCATACATGGGGCACAAGATTAAGCTCCGTTTAGGAGGCACTCCAGCCTGAAGAGGTTACACTCAACAGGGTTTTGGGGAGTACTACTTGGTCCGTATGACACATCCGCACTCGTAATCTTAGGTTTTCCCTTAGGATTCACATTTATATACCGGTCGGGGGTAGCTCGGCCAAAAAGCTCCGTTGCCGGTCTGAGTCGCCTTGGGGTGAGTACTTTTTCCCACCAAGGAAGGCCCAAGTTCTAGAGGCAATAACCGTTTCTCTTACACCTAGGATTGCATAAATGCGTAAGGGGAGAGGATACTTCAATTATTGCATCAAAGGGTAACACAAAATTAAAGACACTTATAAATTTTAATTACCAAATGATAATGTGAGGAGGACACACAAGACACTTTGTTCATTTTAAAAATTTAACTTGATGTGAAACAAACAAAGTTCATTTTAAGTCAATGACATGAAATGCATGTTCATTTTAACCCATGAGTGTGCATGCAATTTGTGTTCATTTTAATCCCATGAAATGAAATGCATGTTCATTTTAACCAATGAGTGTGCATGCAATTTGTGTTCATTTTAAGCCCATGACATGAAATGCATATTCATTTTAACCGATGAGTGTAAATGCAATTTGTTGTAGTTGTTGAAAGCAAACAAAATTGATTATGCCTAAAAAAATTAAAAGCTCGATTTTTGTTTCTAAAGAAACAATTTTTTTAGACTCCTTCCAAGCTGTGCCACATGCCAAAAACAAGAGATTAGTAACTCAAAAGAAAATGACACCAGCGAATTAAAATAATCATAACTTTCTCAAAACTTAAAAAAATTTCAATTGGTTTATATCCATGGAAAGCTATAACTCAACCCTTCAAAATCCAGAAATTATTTTTCCAAGATTCTGCATGAAAAAAATGTTATAGGCAAAAGAAAACGCGGGTTTTGACAGCTAAACTAAAAAAACAGCAAATACTAAAATAGCCATAACTTTCTCAAATCTTAACGAAATTTTAAACCATTTGAAGTTTCGGAAAGCTAAAAACAAGGGCTACAAAAATCAGATGATCATTTTAAAAGAATTTATGTGCCCATTTTTCTATGCTCAAAATAAGATGATGGGATTTCGTATGAATTCCTGGCTGTAACCTGCAAAACAACCAAACAAACAAGAAAACAAATGATTTTTTTGCAATATTATTCGATTCACGTTGGGTTCACCAATGTAAGATTGGAAAAATCAAATAGTATTAGATAAAGTGACAGCCAACACTTCTAAACTATTATCCCAATCTAAACAAGAGAATACAAACAAAGAGAGCAATCAAAATGAAAGCAAATGAAATAAAACACTCCCCTTTGAAGTTGACTCTTTCTCTTGTCTCTCCTATTTCTTCTTATGCCAATATTGCCCTCAGATTTGTTGATGAAGTTGTGCAAATACCTGCAAATAGTAAGCAAGAAAGTTGGAGATAATGACTGTTAAATTGAAAATGGAGGGAAAGGGTTTCTTTTATAGACAACCATTCGAATGGACGGACGAGATTGATCTTCCAGAAAGATTCTAAGATCAACGGATGAGGATTCATGAGAGGGAAGTTACGAAATGGATGGCCAAGATCGAGTTTCTAGAAAGATGCCAAGATCTACGGTTGAGAATTGATGCAACCAAAATATGCCATGCATGGAAAAGATATGACGCCGACGGCTATGACGCCTGACGGCTATGACAGACATGCAAGACATGCAGACTATGACATGAAATAATGATAGGGGATCTTTGACCAAAATAGAGGGATAAATAATTTATTTCAGATAATTTGTTCGAAAATGGAAGGGGATGAAAAGTGGCAAATAAACAATTTATTTTAAATTATTTATTCGAAAATGGAGGAAAAGGACAAGTGGCAAATAAATAATTTATTTTAAATCATTTATTTGGAGGAAATGAAAAAGGAGATTTAATTAAATTCATAAATTTAATTAAAGGAGGAGATATAAATTAAATATGGATAATTGATTAGGATCAATTATTTAAAGGAGAAGAATGATACATAATTAAATAATTTCGTTAATTATTTAATTATAGAAAAATAAAAGGTCAAATAATTATTATTATTTGACTATAGACATGTGATAAAAGATAAATAATTAAATAAATAATGATTTATTTAATTATTGAAGAAAGGGGTATTAGTGACACAATTAAATAATTTTAATTGATCAAGATAGAAATGAGAAGGTGAATCAATTAAATAATTAAAACCATTTAATTAATAAAGGAATATGAATATAATAGAATAACAATTAAAAAATTATTCAATTATTGAAAGATGATGACTAGGAAAAAATGATGCTTAGGATTCTAGGGACATTTCTTCGCTGTCACAAAGACAAAGAAAAGAAAAAATTAAATATAATATACATGTATGTATTCCTTGAAAAAACCTAAAGGATCATCCTAATCTAAAGGGTCATCACTGTCCCAACAAAACTCCTCATATTTCACTTCATTTATTTTCATGAAATTGTTCTTCTTTACTTATTTATACACACACACACACATGCATATATATCAATGAGCAAGATTTAAAGAATCATACTAGTTTAAATGGTGTTTATCTTCTCAAGAAAATTCCTCATATTTCACTTCATTCATTTTTATGAGATTGTTCTTCTTTACTTATTTCTTCAATTGCATGCATTAAATCTTTAAAATCTTTCATGCTTGACACAAACACATGATCAACTAGTGTCACATTAGGCACTCTTTCATTGGCATACCCCTTTGTATCTTTAATTTTGTTATGGAGGAATTATTGGCATTTGATGCACCCCAACTTCTTTCCTTGGTA
>VCHN02003765.1:0-13395 GCA_007115665.2 Sequoiadendron giganteum
AGAAATTGGCCAAAACCTTATCTATCTTGTTGGTGCAAGAGGTCATGTCCTCTGAAGCCGCCCCACATAACATATGGTCTTGTTGTGGAAATGGAAAGTATGCCATGGGAGATTCATGGGTACTAATGCTTGGCTGACCCGAATAAGTGAGTGTCGTGGAGGGGAGCCAGTGTGGTCAAGCATTTAGCCATTTGCACAAGATATGTGCAGCAGGATTTATCCAAGTGGGAACCCAACAAGGTATTGTCTCATCAACCTAGGAGTGTGAAAGTGCTTGGAAAGAACACATTGCTTGATCTTGAAAAAATTTGGAAAACAAACATGCACAAGAGCCTCAAATTTCAAACACCTTGGAAGAAACAAATATCCTTTGATGAACTTTCCCACTCTTGCTTTCCCTAGGGATCACATTCCTAGAGGTTTCTAAGTGCTCAAATTCTATCGTCATTTGTTTTCACTAAGGATAAACCTAGGAAACTTTTGCCCTAATTTCTTTGATTTCCACATAATGGACATTGTGGGATGAAAACGAAAGCAGGACATTAGACATTCAGTTTGAAAACATAATCAAGCAAGTGATTTTGGTAAAAAGGATTCACTAAGACAAGATAAAAGACAAATTTGATTACACATGTGTTTTCTAACATGATCAAAATCCCAAAACCGAAGTTCAAAAAGCTTAGTGTGAAAGCTAGTGAGGAGCGTCTTGAGATCCTGAATTGTTTGAAAGGTTTACTTTCCTCTCATAGGAAATATAGCGTGTCCTTCAACACCGAGGTCTTGTAAGAAGAAGTGTTATTCTAGGTCAAGTCTAGGATCAAATTCAATCACTTTCATCCATCTCTTCACCCATTTCAAACATCAATCAAATTTCCATCTCACCACCAACTCTTGGAAACTTTGTAAACATTTGTTATGCTAAACTTCTAGGTGAAATCAAATCACTTTGTTTCACTTAACACAACTAGTCAAACCATCATACTATACACTAGTTCTCTCTTGGATAATACAACTTCCTAGGGTTTATGAGTTCATCTTGTTTGGCTTAACACACCTAGCCAAATTATCAAATCATCACCTCGTTTGACTTGACGCACTTAGTCAAACTACCATCTTGTAGGAGTTCACTCTATGGATAACACAACTTCCTAGAGTTTTACGATTACATTTATCACATTTTGTTTGACTTAACACACCTAGTCAAACCATCAATCCAATCATGAATCAATCAAATCAAAGTCCTAAAAGTTTTAGCATTTCTTTCAAAGTTTCTTTAAGAGTTCCATTCATCCATATCACTCATCTTCCGTTTATCTCATCCTCATTATCGCTTTGATCCTTCAATTATCCTAGTTCTTTGCTTCTTTGAACCTAAGGTTTAGACCGATCTAAAGGATTAGAGGTTCATCTCTTACATTCTTGAAAATTGATCTTCATTTTATGGTTCAAACTTGACCTCAACACAAGAGGGACATGGAATATAAATTTGATCCATCCATCATGAGCAATTCGATTCAACCAAACTATCCAAGCCTTACAATACCATTTGATTTTCAAAGCTTGTACAATGCATACATGGGAGCATTATCTCATACAAATATCAATGGTACAACAAAT
This sequence comes from Sequoiadendron giganteum, assembly GCA_007115665.2. Classification (NCBI taxonomy): domain Eukaryota; kingdom Viridiplantae; phylum Streptophyta; class Pinopsida; order Cupressales; family Cupressaceae; genus Sequoiadendron; species Sequoiadendron giganteum. The sequence goes on from VCHN02003765.1 coordinate 1,618, forward strand.
ATGAGCATACCCAATCCTAAGTTTGGAACACCTTTCCCAATGGTAGATTTCAATCCAAGTCCAAATCTGCAAATCTATCAACCAAACACTCAATGCATGAGTTTTCCAAACAACATTATCCCACAAAATCCATACATGCCAAGTACAACTTTACCAAACATGACCATTTCAAATCCACACTTGGTAAATTTTGGGGTAGATATGCTTGCAAATCCCCCTAATGTTGTTCAAAATCCTAGCAATATATTGGCAACTCCATATGTTGATTCAAGTCAAGGTAACAACATGCAAAATCAAAGTTACCTAAATCCAAGCAATATGATTATAGACCACAACAATGTTCAATTTCAATCTATCATGCCAAATCAAAGCATCATACCAAATCATCCCATTTTGCCATCGATATCGCAACAACAGATGGAAACCATCCAAGCAACCCCAACAATCAACAGCATTCCCATTCCACCACCACCACCACCACCGCCAAAATGCAACACGACCAATTCATTCTCCATCATGTTGCAAGCTACACAAGAAGCTACACAGCTAGTTGCTCAGCAAGCACAAGCGGCTCAAGTAGCCCAACAAGTGCAAGCGCAAGCAGAATTCTACGCACTATTGCAATCAATCCAAGAAGAAGTAGCACAACAAAGAGCCCAACAAAAAGCTTTGTTGGCACAAAAACAACATGACGAACAACAAGCGTTGTTGGCTCAGTAGAAAACACAGGCCTTACTCCCACAACAAAGCTTGCAACAGATTCCCACCGCAATTGTTGAAAACAAAAATCAAGATCAATCTATCAATAAGCACTTTGAAGATGTTTCAACCTTGACCAATGATCAAATCATCACACACCAAGAGTCACTTTTCAATCATGATCAAAACTCACCAACGATACCCAACAATGATCCAATCCAAGAAACATTAACATCATTTGATCCTATGTTGGAGAACATTGACAATCCCTCCACCAAAATTGTTGAAAACAATGATCAAAATCAATCCATCAATGAGCACATTGAAGATATGTCTACCCAATCCATTGATCAAATCGTCGTTCATCAAGAGCCACTTTTTAGCGATCTATTTCAAGATGTGTTAACATTATTTGATCCCATTGACATAAACCAAGATCCATCCACCAATGATCGTGTTGACAATGTCTCTACATCACCTAATGAGTCAGAGGACATATTTCAAGAACTTATTCCAAAGCATGATCAAAATCTTCCATCAAGGTCTAGCAATGGCCCTTCCAACAACATATTGACATCCTTTGACCTCATGGTTAAAGATATTGAAGGAATCCCTATCTCAACACTTGATCCAAATCCTCTCAAAGTTCAAGAGAATATTGAGCCACTTCCTAATGAAGATATCCAAGAAAGAAGTCCATTCTTTGAAATTGACCCATGTCAAGAACTTGATCCAAAGCATGTTGAAAGCAATTCCAAAATCACTCAAGATCGAGAATTTGTATCTCCAAGCTACTACAATGATATAATGGACACTCTCATATGTATACAAGATGTTGCAAATGATGACCATATCCGCATAGGACATACTCCTCCATCTATCCATGAGATGCTTTCTTTGGATGGACACGTGGATGATCTTCAAAAACAAGAGTCTCATACTCTTCAAATCATTACCAACGAACAAGAGTCTCCTACTCTTAACATTTTTACACATGATCAAGATGTAGAAAAATGTAGAGACATATCAGAAATGGGTCATGAAGAGGGTTTCTACAAAAGTTGTGAATCAGAAAAATCATTTGAAAGCATATCAAGAATAAATCATGAGGAAGACTTTTACAATGACAGTGAAGCATCAACACTTCTTGAAGAAGCACTACAATCTGATATGTCACAAGATCAAGTTGAAGATATCAATCAGGCATTCATCCCACTTATGGAAGATCCTATCACTTATAAACTTGGATCACTCACCTCTGTAAGGGAAAATCATCTTATCAATGAAAGAGCTATGACATTTGAAGATCCGCCATAGAGCAGAAACACCTTGTTTCCAAGGTAAATCATATCCTATTGCAAATAAGTTTTTTCAGCAGATGAATTATCAAGGTAGAGGATTAGGCATACATGAACAGGGTATCCTAGAACCAGTGCAGATTTTTGGCAATCCTAAGCGTCAAGGCCTTGGTTATTCGACAATCAAGGGATCTCAACATATCAGTAATACTATCACCATACTGGGGGCAACTTCATCTCAAGCAAACATCAACATGGGGAGCACAAAGAATCCTTATGATGAAACTGATGCCAATACTACAACCCGCCATGTCATGAATCTTCATCCACCCATCACCCCATCCACGAATTGGGACCAACATCAAAAGAAAGACTTGAATCGAAGCATGAAGAACGCTATCAAAGAAAAAAAAGCTAAGAAGCATATTGGACAAATCAAGTACATGTGGATACCAAAGAATACAAAGAATAATTATCCCTATCAAACTCCATTAGTCAAAGAAACTATGGGGCAAAATCAAAAAGGGAAAAGTATCCATCAAAGATGGCGCCAAAAGCGAAAACATGTTTCTCAAGCAACATACAAAGTGTATCAAGCAGTTGGTCCTAATTCCACGTACACTTCTGTATCCACCCATTATTGCTCATCTTCCCAAGTTTGGAGAGTCAAAGGTTCCAAACTATCGACTAATCCATCTTTTATCCCTAAATACACTCCATCCATGCCTCCACGCATAATATCCAAGTCTCACATTGACCATGTATTGGCGGCGACCCTTCATCATAAGGATTCAGAAGGCACTCTATCGCGATGTGTGCACAAAGACAGAGTTAACTCCGGTATCAGCAAAGCAGATCAAGAATTTCAAAAGTTGCATTCAAGTGCACGTATCTTGGCAAGACAACTTCTACAAGCAGGATATCGATGGCACATTATGATAGAATCATCAACATCAGCACCACCAAGTGGTTCAGCGTCAGCTTAAAATCTCTCAGAAAATACAAAAACAATCAAAAAATGTCTTGAAAAAATGGTTAACTTGATGAAAACTTGGCAAACAGGCATCCTGGTGACAACAAAAAAATCAAAAAATACAAAAAATCCGAAAAAAATCAAAAAAAGGATGGAAAACAATAAAGAAAAAAATCGTTCTCTAGCGAAAACTGCTTCGGTGGTGCTTTGGACAGGTACCATGATGAAAACCTGGCAAACAAGCGTCATGTGTAGAATCGAGCATCTATGTGCGCTAGTTCAAGAGAAAGCATCTTATCGCATCCATTATTAGGCCATCATTTGAGCCGTATCATTTATTCACCCATGAACTATTTATCCAACCCATTTTTATCCATTTGCATCCAAGGTCCAAGTTACCTTGATCTTGATAAAATTTTGGAGCACACTTTACACTTGTTTATGGTAAAATCTTGACATGGGTCATTTTCATTGATCCTATCGTACCCAACGCTATCTGAGCCTTGAAGCATTATCTGAATGAGTGTTCCTCTATTCGAACACCTTATCTTATCGCAAGATAATCCATATCCATTCGTATCCAAGAATCCACCCATGGCCGTTCAAACATTGCTAGACACTGGGGCCAGATATTTACATCTCACTTCGGGAATAAATCTTGGTATATATCCTCCAGCTTATGTGGTGATCCAAACATTGGCAAACATGAAATCAAATTGATCAAAGCATTTGTGAGCCAAAAATCCAAGTCACTAGCCCATGGCATATTTTGACAAGAAGACATTCCTTATCAAGCGTTATCTTTCGTCGAACATCAATCCAATCAATTCATATTAGTCGCATCTAATGCGTACATCTGTGTCACATGAAATCATCAAAGCAATTTTGTTCTAACTCAAACTTCATCGATCTTGATCAATCGAATCCAATCAATCATCATCTTGTTTGACTTAACACACTTAGTCAAACTATCATCTTGTGCACGAGTTTACTCTAGGATAACACAACTTCCTTGGGTTTACAAGTTCATTATCATCACTCTATTTGGCTTAACACACTTAGCCAAATTATCAAATCCATAATCACTTTGTTTGGCTTAACACACCTAGCCAAATTATCCTTTTTGTACGAGTTTACTCTAGGATAACACAACTTCCTGGAATTTACGAGTGCATTATCACTTTTGTTTGACTTAACACACTTAGTCAAACTATCAATCCATCAGTTCGATTGATCAACATTAAAGCTTGGTTTTCAACAAAATCCCAACACAAAGCACTGATACCATATCATCACATATCCGAATCGTCAAAATCATGTGAAAAAACCAAAAACATTCAAAAAACTCATTCAAAATACCAAAAACATTTGTAAAACATCTCAAAATTCCAAAAATAGCCTCAAAACATTTGAAAAAACCAAAATGGTGCATCCATTTCATCTCGCTTTCACCCGTGATTGTCATCACTCATAATAAATCATCGTCGCCTTCACCCTTTGGTGAGTCAGTTAGAAGCAAGTTTAGCAGGTTCCAAAGTGAACGCCTAATCGTCAAAGTCTCAAGCCTAAGTCAGTAAGTAAGCAAGTTGGTCAACTCAGAGTATCAATAGCTTATCACCCAATCAGTCCCACCAAAACCCTGATCACTACATGTCCTAGGATGAAGCTTTCCTACGATGGACATAAGCATCAGGTACCCAGCAGTAGTTTAGCCTTGGCTAGCGGTACGAAGAACATTAGCTTGTTTGTTTACTTTATTTGGTCTTTTTGACTTATCTTATTTTGCGCTCATTCCAAGGACCTCTCGATGATGCCTAAACAAAATAGGTTTAGAGAGAAAGGAATGGGGCAATGATCATTATCTTTTTATCTGTTGTGCTTGTTGGATGTTCTTGTAAAATAACTTGGTGAATACTTGCTTTGTTGGGTCTGTCCTAGCAAGGTTTCCATATGTCAAGTGTGAACAAGAACACTCCTATCTGATTGTCAAGTCAAATTCCATCACACTAGGCGCAACGCCATCCTGGTTCTTAATACCTTGATGCATCGCACCTATGTGTGTTATCAAACATAAAGAAAGTTACGCTCTTTATCTCCCATTCCTGGATAAGCAATACATCATCATCAATCATCATCTCTAATAAAGTTGGCTTGTTGAACTTCTGCATCTTCTTGGATTCAAAGGTTGATCCCTCTCATTCTTCTATCCTCTCTTGTTCTTCTATCCTCTTTCACGCTAACAATGCATCCATCTTGCATCTGCACTCTCATCCTGCATAATCATGTCATATCATTATAGTACACATCATCCATCTCATCCATCTCACATGCATTGCATAATCATTTAAGATGTTTAAGATAATATAGATTTGTTATTTTAAGCATCTTCGAAACATCTCATTTTCATCATCATTATCATATAGTCTCGTCATCCATACATCCATTTTGAACCTCTTTGTCATGAAATCCACCTCAAATCGAATCTTTTCACTCGATCTCTTGAGGGGGAAAATGTACTAGCGTATTTCTTTTCGCTAGGGCATCATTTGGAACATCTTGTATAGATAGGAGAGTGTCCATTATATCATTGTAGTAGCTTGGAGATACAAATTCTCGATCTTGGGTGATTTCGGAATTACTTTCAACATGCTTTGGATCAAGTTCTTGACATGGGTGAATTTCAAAGAATGGATTTCTCTCTTGGATATCTTCATTAGGCATAGGAAGTGGCTCAATATTCTTTTGAGTTGTGCTAGGGATTCCTTCAGTATCCGTAATCATGAGGTCGGAGGATGTCACTATGTCGTTGGAAGGGCCATTGCTAGACCTTGATGGAAGATTTTGATCATGCTTTGGAATAAATTCTTGAAATATGTCCTCTGACTCATTAGGTGATGTAGAGACATTGTCAACACGATCATTGGTGGATGGATCTTGGTTTATGTCAATGGGATCAAATAATGTTAACACATCTTGAAATAGATCGCTAAAAAGTGGCTCTTGATGAACGACGATTTGATCAATGGATGGGGTAGACATATCTTCAATGCGGTCATTGATGGATTGATTTTGATCATTGTTTTCAAAAATTTTGGTGGAGGGATTGTCAATGTTCTCAAACATAGGATCAAATGATGTTAATGTTTCTTGGATTGGATCATTGTTGGGTATCGTCACTGAGTTTTGATCGTGATTGAAAAGTGACTCTTGGTGTGTGATGATTTGATCATTGAATGAGATGGGAACATCTTCAATGTGTTCATTGATGGATAGATCTTGATCATTGTTTTCAACAATTGCGGTGGGAATCTGTTGCAAGCTTTGTTGAGCGGGTAAGGCCTGTGTTTGTTGCTGAGCCAACAACGCTTGTTGTTCGTCATGTTTTTTTTGTGCCAACAATGCTTTTTGTTGGGCTCTTTGTTGTGCTACTTCTTCTTGGATTGCTTGCAATAGTGCGTAGAATTCTTCTTGCGCTTGTGCTTGTTGGGCTACTTGAGCCGCTTGTGCTTGCTGAGCAACTAGCTGTGTAGCTTGTTGGGCTTGGAGTGCCTTTTTGCGGGAAGCTTCTTGTGAAGCTTGCAACATGATGGAGAATGAATTGGTCGTGTTGTATTTTGGCAGTGGTGGTGGAATGGGAATGTTATTGATTGTTGGGGTTGCTTGGATGGTTGCCACCTGTTGTTGAGATATCGATGGAAAAATGGGATGATTTGGTATGATGTTTTGATTCGGCATGATAGATTGAAATTGAACATTGTTGTGGTTGGGAATCATATTGCTTGGATTTAGGTAACTTGTGGTTGGGAATCATATTGCTTGGATTTTCCCCTCTTTGAAGCAATGTACTTGTTGCATTGGTTCAAAGAATAATGTTGCCGATATCGAAATTAAAAAATTTCCGATTTTTCGGATGCCCCAACAAAAAGAAATACGCTAGTACAGTAACAGTTAAAACTTCACCATGAACTAAACCCTAGGAGGAGTAGCAGGAGCACTCCACGAGCACAGCAAAAATGAGTGACAGACCTATCGCCATCCCAACAAAAAGGAAAGGGAAATATTTTATTTCTTGCACATGGAGAGCAATTACTTTTGATTCCAGAGTCCTTTGTTGTATGCCTGCATGGCAGTTTTGTACATATTTTTTATTGGACATATTTGACATTGTATGCCTAGATGGCATTCTCATAATCCTATATGGCTATTTTGTACATATATTTCATACTTATATCGACATATATTGATGTATGCCTACATGGCTATTTGGTTAGTACAAATATCTTTTATCGATGCCTATCCATATTTGTATTCTAAATTGATGGTTCAATAGATATGAGTTATGTGTATTCAAGTGTATACTTTACAACTTACGTGTATACTTTGTGACTTATGTGCATTCGAGTGTATACTTTGTGGCTTACATGTTTTCATGCATATACCTTGTATTCATGCATATACTTTATTTTAATTTGTGTATACTATGTATTCGTGTGTATAATTTTTGAGGCTTACGTGTTTTTGAGTACTTGTACTTCCCTTATTGACATGTACATGTTTGACTTATTCGCGTGTATAATTATTAATTGGTAGGATCATGCATTGATCTATGTCATCCTTAATGCATGATCCTTGAGATGGAGTAAGAACACCCTCAAGGTCAAAAGGAGTTTCACATGCATTTTTTGTAGGCTCATTTTGGTAGTGAAACCAAAAACCTCTTGCATCATTGAAACAATTTTTTTTTCCTTTATAGCAGGTCTGAAGCCATTATCATTCTCCATTAGCTCTTCATGTATCCACTCCCCATTAATGGTTGTCTCATGACCTTCATGAAACCAAGCACTTATCTCATTTGTGATAGAAGAAATGTATGAAGATTTATCTTCCTCCTTATGAACCATTCATTATCATGACAGATGGGTTCTTGTGAACCACTACTGATGAATCATGGTTCAATGAGTTTGACTTGTAAAACTACACGATTGAATCCTGATAGCAATATCACAATATTTATATACCTAAATGTGTTATTTCCTTCAGCTAAAATTTGTAATGTGATTGATGTATGTTTGTGTATGGGATCATAGTAATTTCTATTTGATGATGCTATTGTGTCTTTAAGGTTTATTTATTAAAGGGTTCATGAAACAAGTTTTAAATCCTTACAAATCTTTGAATTTCTTAGGTTTTTCTATTTGTCGAGTCTAGGCTCCGAGCTCGAGTCCAAGTCAAAAAATGGCTTGTCAAGTTCGAGGCAAGTCCTAGTCTTGTAACACTGGTGTGAACACATCGAGGAATAATGTATATGCCGATGAAGAGAGAACCCATCCTTGTTTCCAAATAAACCATGGTATAGATATGGTTGGTCAAGATAAAACATCACTCTCCTAGATAGTTCGAACCATAATCTTTCATGGCTACAAACACATCTTCATTATGTGTGTTCTTGATCCTACTGAAGAAATGGTGGAACATGTTGTAGATCAAATATTGCAACCCTAAGTCCACAAGAAGGTTACTTGTCCTGATTTCTGCAAATGTCTTTAAGATGTTCATCTTTCTTGAGTAATGTGAACTATTGATGTTATCTAGATCTTTGAAACTATCTGCAATCATGTGCAATATTGTAGAAGCTAGAGCTATATCTAATACTACAAATGACTGCTCAATGGAATCTTGATAGCAATATCACAATTTGACACATTATAGAAAATACCTCCTACTTATTAAATGATGAGCTAAAGGGGCTCTATAATGAATGTTTCATAAGGCACAACACTTGCTGAAGGTTTTGCAAATGGGGTTGCAAGCTAAGTGGGCTTAACCTTGGGGAAAAAAATTCATGGTTAAGCGCTTGAGCTGGAGTATACTAGAATGGGTGACCTCCTAGGAAGGCCTAGTGCCTCACCTCTGTGAGCATCACTTAGATGCAATGAGTGCTAAGTGGGCCATTCAATATCATTTCAAATTTGTTTCTTTAAGCAACTTACAGGTGCAACTTGAACTCCCTCTGACAACTAGGGATCGATCCCAGGTGGAACATGGTTCAGAGCGATTCCACGTATTTCAGTGCAAAAAAATACCATGCCTAGCGTAAACATACCTATTTCAACGTGTTGGACCAGTTAGTTTGGTCACACGAGTTGCAGAGCGAAAGTTGCACCACTTTGCAACTTTGCACTGCTTGAATTTGACACTTTTTCCAACAAGTGAAAATCCGCCGCCATGAGAAAACCACTCCAAGATAGTCAAAACCGAGAGATTTTTTTCTAGAGGGGCCCAACGCCTTTCTGTAGGATTAGACAAGAAGTTTCTAAGTGTCACGGTATCCGAGTAATAGCACGCTGAAGTTTGTAGCCATTTTGCACTTTGAACCCTTAAGAGATCGATCCGGTTGAACGTAGCTCAGAGCGATTCCACATGTTTCAATGCGAAAAAAGACCATGCCTAGCGTAAACATACCTATTCGGATGCCTTGGAGCAGTTTGTTTGATCAGACGAGTTGCAGAGCGAAAGTTGCACCACTTTGCAACTTTGCACTGCTTGAATTTGACACTTTTTCCATCAAGTGAAAATCCGCCACCACAAGAAAACCACTCCAAGATAGCCAAAACAAAGAGAATTTTTTCTAGAGGGGCCCGATGCTTTTTTGTAGGATGAGACGAGAACTTTCTAACTGTCACGGTATCTGAGTAATAGCATGTTGAAGTTTGCAGCCATTTTGCACTTTGGACCCTTAAGGGATCGATTCGGTTGAACGTAGCTCAGAGCGATTCCACATGTTTCAGTGCGAAAAAAGACCATGCCTAGCGTAAACATACCTATTCCGATGCGTTGGAGCAATTAGTTTGGTCACAGGAGTTGCATAAAAATGTGTACAAATTGTTTACATGACCTTTATATGACCTTTTTCACATTGATTACATTTCAAAATTCAAAGTTTGCAAATTTTCCTACTCAAGGCATTTATAGAACAAGGTGCTACTACACCAAACATGAACTCCAACCTTACAATATTTGAGTATATATCATTATGTAATTAAATCTTATTACAATGCCTATGGCATTTCGTTCTCTCAGATCTTTTATAATGTCACTCATACATTGAAGATTCTTTTTAAATGTCTACATCATAGGTGCTCATTATGAGGTTAAATTCAAATGAGTAACTTGAGATTCCCTCGCTAAGCTTCACATGCTCTCTTATAATGGCTTGAAATCAAAATTGAGATTTGTCAAAATCATCAAAATAAGTATGTTGCATTGCTTTTTTGGCTGAGATTTTTGATAATGGCTCTTAAATCAGCATTTTTTGCAACGAAAGATCAATCAACCCTTAGTAGTTTACTTACAAATACGCAAAGTAAAAGAGAAAAAGAAAGAGCATCCAAAATGGAAATGAAATAAAAATAGATGGAAGGCACTTACAGATGTTGCATGTAGGCATCAAAATAAGGATGTTGCATTGCTTTTCTGGTTGGCATTCTCTTGGATGGCTCATATATCTACATTTTTTGCAAGGGGACACCAATCACTGTAAAAGAAGATGATAGCATTGGCATCAAACAAATTAATGTGCATACAAGTATAAATTAATAAGAACCAATGTGCATATACTTACAAATTAATCCAACGAACCATCCGGGTTTGCTCTACTCTTTACTGTGTCAAGTATTGCCTCATGGTCAGACTCACGGACCTTCCATAACATCTTGTTCAAAGGTCTACCCCCATATTTGGTCAAATGAACATTGGATGCCACGACAAGGTTCGAGTAATGAAGAATCTTACGATGCATGTCAAAGTCCTGAAATAGCCAATATTTTACACTTGAATGTGGGTACCTTCTAAGCCATGTTCCAGTAACCACAACTGAGCCTATAGGGTATTCGATGTTTTCTCCATCTATAACTGGGGCCTCCAATTTCTTTTTGGTCTCAACACAATGACACAAGTAATATTTTGTTCCCTCTTCATTGTCTTCATCTGCAATAACTACATAAACATGCCCTGCATTGATATGTGCAAAAAAACTCTTGAAATTTTTCAACATTACGAATATAGTACAAAGTAAGATAACAATATGGAATTTCAACAACTAAGAAAGTAGATATATCACCTAGTTGAACTAGATCTGATACATTGGCAAAGTCGACCAATGATTCCATTTGTGTCAGTTCCAATGTCGTCGGAGGGCGATACATGTGAAGTGGGCTAAGATAACTTGTGAACCATTTGTCAACCCACTCCCTTGACTCACAATCATTCCAAGCTTGCATTGTACGTGAAGAACAAAAGCATGCCATCTTTCGTGTATCAATACTCCATGAACCTACATTTGAGCTAAGGAAAGAGTGTACCTCACTTGATCATGTTAGTGTACAACAGTCTTCATATGGTGCAATGTTAGTATCATCCATCAACCAAAAAAATATACGAACTGAAGACGTACCTTCATTACCTGGACCCATCAAAGCATTACACCACTCGACGATTGATTTTGCATCTGTCAACTTTGCACTGTCTTTATACTTTAACTCTTCTCGTGCTAATGCTTTTTTCACGCATGCTCCTACACCATCATGCTCCCCCTTTCCATGTTTGGCTTCACAATAGTTCCACATATGTTGAACACCTGTAATGACATGCATCCTGTACAACTAGTAGAATATGTGCGAGTTCTTGAACTGTGTTGCACTGTTATCAGACCATATTATATGTTGATTGTATTCTATGCCCCTCTGAGCCAAACCACTATAGAACATCTGGAAGCAACCTTGCACGAACTCTAGAGAATGTGTGCGATCA
>VCHN02001564.1:0-21432 GCA_007115665.2 Sequoiadendron giganteum
GGAACCAATCCAGTTCTGGTTTTGCCTCTACCAACTGCAAGAAAAAACAATCCAGAACCAAGACAAGGCGGAGGAAAACACCCTGAGGAGAATCCAAACATCTAGAGGAACTAGATCGTAAAAGCAGGAGTCGGGCTCGGAGTCAGAACAGAAACTGAAACAGGAACCTGGCAAACGGATATTCCCAACTTCCAAAACTGATTCCACCTCCGCCAGAACCTGTGAAATGAAGCGAGAAGAAACAAACGGTAGGAAGCGGGGTCGAAGCAGGAACGAGAACCGAAACCCGAAACTTAGGCAAACAAAACAATGCCAAGTTCCATCCTGGTTCCGCCTCCGCCAGAACTTTGCACACAACACAAAATCACCAAGGCATGAAAATGAGGACTTCAAGCTAGAAGTTGAGACATAATTTCTCAACAATCTCCCACTTGGTGAACACTTCTAGCTTCCTCAAAACATCAAACCTTACTATCTATCATAGGCCCCAAGGCCCATCGATTATGGGCACCATCTAAACTTGTCTTTGCTAACCGACTTTGTCAAGGCATCTGCAACATTCTTCAAGGTGTCAACCTTATCCATACTGACCTTGCCATCTTCAACCATATCCCTCATGAAGTGATATTGCACATCTATGTGCTTGGTCCTGGCATGAAAGGTCAGATTCTTTGCCAAACAAATGGCACTTTGACTGTCACAGCAAATTGAAATCTGCTCAGCATTAAATCCAATGTCTGAACACAAACGCCTCAGCCACACTGCCTCCATGCAAGCATGAGTTTCTGCCATGTACTCTGCCTCTATCACGGATAGAGAAACTACATCTTATCACTTGCTCATCCAATTGATTGCTCCACCATTAAGTATGAAAGTGTATCCACTGGTGGATCTTCTGCTGTCAATGTCCCTTGCCTAATCAGAATCAACATATCCCTGAATGCTAAGAGTCCTCTGTGATGCAACCATACTGCCATGGTAACACAAAGCATAATCTGAAGTACCCTTCAAATACCTGAACACTCTATTTACAACATCCCAATGTGATCTCACTGGATTTGCCATGAACCAGCTTAGAACTCCCACTGCTTGGGCAATATCTGGTCTTGTGCAGACCATAGCATACATCAAACTGCCTACTGCACTTGCATAAGGCACACTGGTCATGTCCTCCATCTCAGTAGCAGACTTTGGATAGTCTTCAGCAGATAGTTTCAATCCTTGCATGATTGGAACAACTAGCTGCTTGCAATCAGTCATGCTAAACCTCTCTAGAATAGTTTTCACATACTTACTCTGACTGAGCCAAAGCTTTCTTCTTGTTTTATCCCTGGTTATCTTCATTCCAAGAATGTACCTTGCTACTCCAAGATCTTTCATTTCGAACTTAGCAGACAACTGAGTTTTAAGATCAGAAATCATTGTCTTGTTATTACCAATGAATAACATGTAATCCACATACAGAGTAATAACAAGCACACGATCATTCTCACATTTATAATAGATGCAATGATCATATTTTGATCTAACAAACCCAATTGACAACACAAATGTGTCAAATTTCTGGTACCACATTCTAGGAGATTGCTTTAGACCATAGAGAGATTTATTTAACTTGCAAACCAGATCTTGTTTACCTCTTTCAACAAAATGCTCAGGCTGGGACATGTAGATTTCTTCTTCCAGCTCACCATGGAGAAATGTTGTCTTCACATCCATCTGCTCAATTTCATAGTCATACACAGTTGCCAATGACAACAAAAATCTGATGGATGTCAGCTTTGCTATAGGGGAAAAGATCTCTCCATAATCAATTCCCTCAACTTGGGAAAAACCCTTTGCAACTAGTCGTGCCTTATACTTCTCCACACTACCATCAAGACCTGTCTTCCTTTTGAATATCCACTTGCAGCCAATAGGCTTTCACCCTTTAGGCAGTGGTACCAACTTCCAGGTATCATTCTTTTTCAAGGAATCCATCTCCTCATTCATGGCTTCTAGCCAAGACTTTGAATCAACCATGCTGATTGCTTCTTTCATAGTCCTAGGCTCATCAGTGCTGGTAATTAAGGCATAAGCACAATTTGAATCTAGCATAGAGAAACCATACCTTTCTGGTTGCCTTCTTTCTCGTGTAGATCTCCTTAGAGGCTGAGGTTGTTCTTCATCATCAGAACTTCCAGAGCTGCTTGAGCTCTCCTCAATCTCAAGTACACCATGCAGCTCTTCCCTTTCTGGAGTTTGGGGAATTTCAACTGCATCCTTCTTCTTATCACTCTGATTTGTCTCAGGTTGTTGATCACTTACTAGAGGTTTCAGCTCACGAAATATCATGCTTCTGCTATACAAAACCTTCTCAATAATAGGGTTCCAAAGCTTGTATCCTTTCACACCAACTCCATAGCCGATGAGAATACATTTCACATCCTTGTTATCCAACTTTGATCTCTTTTCATTTGGCACATGAACATATGCCTCACAGCTAAAGACCCGAACATGCCTTAGTGAGGGTTTCTTACCTAACCATGCTTCCAAAGGTGTCATGTCAACAAGGGCTGAATAAGGAGATCTATTAATCAGATAACATGTTGTAGCAACAGCCTCAGCCCAGAACCTCTGCTCCAGACCAGCACCACTCAACATACTCCTTGCCTTTTCCATCAGTGTCCTATTCAACCTTTCAGCAACTCCATTTTGTTGTGGAGTGTAAGGGGTTGTCTTATGCCTTTTAATTCCATGATCAGTGCAATACCTTTCAAAATCTGTAGAACAAAACTCACCTCCATTGTCTGTCCTTAAACACTTTATTTTCCTTCTAGTCTGATTTTCAACCAAAGATTTAAACTACTTAAACCGACTGAACACTTCTGATTTACTCTTAAGAAAGTATACAAACGCCCTTCTCGAACAGTCATCAATAAAAGAAACATAATATCTAGACTTCGATAATGAAGGAACATCAACTGGACCAAACACATCAGAATGAATATAATCCAGTATACCAGAAGATTTGTGAGGACTAGAGGAGAAAGAAACACGATGTTGCTTTCCATAGATACAATGTTCATAGAAATCGAACTCAAGGTTACAATCATCAAGCCCTTCTACAAGGTTTTTGTTCTTCAAGGTTTTTAAACCTTTCTCACCAATGTGACCAAGTCTATGATGCCATAACATAGTCTTCTCTGCTGGGAGTTTTACCTCCAAAGCATTTGCAGATAGTGAAGAGTCTTTATCTTTCTCTATAGGTGTAGAATTATATGACTTTACAGAGGCACTGTTACAAAGAATAGGTCATGCATCTAGCTTGTATAGAGTGCCAGTACGAACACCCTTAGCTAACACCATTGCACCTCTAGCCATTTTACATCCCTTACTAGAAAAAGAAACTTCTACACCAGCATCATTTAACTTACTAACAGAAAGAAGATTTCGAGCCAAACCTGGAATGTGAAGAACACCCACCAATTCCTCTGACTCTCCCGTCAGGAAACTGAATTATGACCCTTCCTCTGCCAACAATCTCTAGCGTTGAATCACTTGCCAAGTATACCTTTTCACCATCATACTTCTCATATTTTGAGAACCAATCTCTATTGGATGTCATGTGAAAAGAGGCACCTGAATCAACTAACCAAACATCATCTGATGCCTGAGTTGTCAAGGCTGCTGCAATGAAGGCATCTGCATCACTTTGAGAAGATTCGTTGTCAGAAGCATTCTTCTTCTTCTTCTCCTTGCAGTCCTTCCTGATATGACCAAGTTGCCCACAGTTCCAACACCTTTTACCAAGAGACTTTGATCTCCCTTTAGACTTGGATTTCGACTTGTTGTCTTTCTTCTTGCCTTTCTCCTTTGTTCTACCTCGAACAGAAAGAGCATCTTTGGCCATCTCAGAAGATTTCCTTCGCATTTCTTCAAACAAAAGCGAAGCAACCACATCATCAGTCTTGAAAGCAGTGGTTGTGCTTCCAATAGCCATCACAAGATGATCTCAGCTATCAGATAATGAACACAACAGGAGCATGCAACGATCCTCCTCCTCAATCTTTACACCTACAGATGCCAGCTGAGTAACACTCATATTAAATGAGTTCAGATGATCTGCAACAGATGCACCTTCGTCCATCTTCAAGGAGTACAACTTCTTCCTTAGGAATAACTTGTTTACCAAAGATTTTCCTTGGTAAATATCACCAAGCTTCTTCCACAAAGCAGTTGCAGACGTCTCCTCATGAACATTCAAGAGCACAGAATTGGCTAGACTCAGTCTTATCAATCCTCTTGCTTTTCTATCAGCAAGATCCCAAGCTTCTTGGGTCGTAGTTTGTGGCTTGGTTCCAGACACTGCAATCCAAAGGTCTCTATCCACAAGCAAGTCTTCTATCTTGAGTTTCCATAACTCAAAGTTGTTGCCATTAAACTTCTCAATATCTATTCTACCAGATGTACTCGCCATCTCTCAACAAAAACAAGTTTAACAATGCAAGTCTCCCACTGAAACAGTATTAGTGCAAAAAACTAATTTGCCCTAACAAAGATAACATGAACTGGCCAAGCTCTCATACCACTTTAAAGAGAAAAGAATGCGGATCTAATGACCCAACAGTGCATAATACATTCCCTTAACACCTTTACTACAGGGGAGAGGAGCAAAAATGAAAAACTAACAGTTTCTAAAACTTATAGAGATGCATACAACCATGGCAATGAGAAACCAAAAAGATAAGCAAACAAAGATGACACAGTATTTACGTGGGAAAACCCTTTCAGGCAAAAAACCCACCACACAAAGTCAAATCTATTGTATTACAGTAATAAAATGATTACATACAATATCCAGACTTCTTTGCTCAGCTCGCAATCACCTAGAGAGTTTCAGATCCACTGTTACAATGTTTTCACAACATATAGTTCAAAACCCTCTTCAAGAACTCACGTCCTTCTTGTTCTTCAGCACGCGACTTCAACTTGCTCTGCAACATTTCGACTCAACTCAACTTGTCTAACTTATCAGAAATAACCCATCTCTCATCCATATGCAACCGACTCGGGAGAGCATTGAAGACCATCTTCAAATCACGCATCTGGTCGGATCTGACAGATCTCTTGCAATGAGCTGTCATTGCATTCAAAGCCATTACCCAAAATGGTTGAGCTCGCCACCCTTTGTTGACAAATGCAACTGCCACAATAACTATCTTGGTATCCGTCCAATCACTATTCAACCAGGTGCCACGCGTCCAAAACCCATCAGCAATCGCAGTTGACAGAGCAACCAAAACGGTCAAATAGACATCGGGCGCGACCAAGACTTCAAGTCAAAAAAGCACTGCCAGAGTCGGAGTAGGAACAGGAGTCGAAACAGGACTCCACCGAAAATACACACTGCTAGAGTCGGAGTCAAAACATGACCCTACCGAAATTTCAGGTTCAGGAACCATTTCGGTTCCGCATTCGCCCACGGCAAAGGGGAACTCATCGGAAACAGTTTTGACCGGGTAAAGTCAACCTGGGGTCAAACCAAGATGGGAACACAAAAGACCAGAGTCAGAGTTGGGGACGGAACAAGAATAGAAACAGGACTTTACCAAAAGTCCAAGATCAAGAACCAATCTGGTTTCGGTTCCGCCTTCGCCAACTACAAGAAACAACAATCCGGAACCAGGACAAGGCAGAGGAAAACACCTCGAGTAGAATCCAAATATCCAGAAGAACCAGATCACTAAAGCAGGAGTCGGACCCGGAGTCAAAACATAAACTGAAACAGGAACTTGGCAAATGGACATTGCCAACTTCCAAAATTGGTTCCGCCTCCGCTAGAACCTGCAAAGCGAAACAGACGGTAGGAAGCGGAGTCAGAGCAGGAACAAGAACCGAAACCCAGAACTTAGGCAAACAAAACAATGCCAAGTTTCATCCCAGTTCCGCCTTCACCAGAGACTCGGAACTTAGACAAACAGAATAATGCCAAGTTCCATCCTGGCTCTGCCTCCGCCAGAACTTTGTAAACAACACAAAATCACCAAGGCATGAAAACAAGGACTTCAAGCTGGAAGTTGAGACATAATTTCTCAATAGGATCATGGGCATAGCATGCCCCCTCTTTATAGAAGCATTTTTCTCAATGCTAATCAAGTGTGGATGCTTCTAGATGAACTCTTCATTTTCCCATGTGGCATCTTCAACAAGTAAATTCTTCCATTGAATGAGATACTTGGTGAGTGGCCTACTTAGTCCTCAATGTATTTGTGCATGTATAAATATTTAACTATGGATCCAATATGATTCTTCCTTGTTCATCTAGATCTAGTAATATTATTCCCAATCACTTTCTTTAAACAAGAAGCACAAAAAAATAGATGTATCTTAGTTATTAGAGGTAGATCAAGCCATAATATTTTGGGGATAACGTTTTTTTCTTTGTTTCTTCAAGAAATTTTTCTTATAAGGATGTAATCTCAAGAAAACTAGTCCCTAACTTCAAGACTCCTTTCATTATGGTTTTGGCTGGCTTGTTGTTTCATTCTATTTTGTGCCATGGCCAAATTCTTCTTGAGTACTAAAATTACCTATTACTGTTGCATGTGGTCTTGTACATCTTATCTTTTTAGTGTCACCCTTAATGATGGTTGGAGGATGGTATCCATATAGTGCCATAAATAGAGACATTTTTTTATGAATGATAGAAATGTAATCCTACAATAATGAGTCCCACTTTTTGGCCAAAAATAGGATCAACATTTTTAACTAAATCTTCTAAGTGGCTCCCATGGTTGGATCTGGCAATTTTTCCCACTCGGCCAGAAGATAAAGTTGAAAAGATAATGGTTGTGTTCCTCCCAATGTCACCCTAGACCATACTAATGTATGGGGTAAACCAGATGACAAGGGCCCTTCTCTTGTTGTTGGTACTGCTCTCATCACTTAGTAACTTTTTCTTTGCTTTTTTTAGCTATTTGTGTGTGCACTTTTTGGGTGGCAATTGTCAGTCTGCAGCTTCTAATTTTGGGTTTTCAATTTTTTGGCTTGATTCTGAAATGAAAACTCAATTTTTATTACTTCTGTGTACAATGCAATTATCCTTTTATGTGCTAAGTAGTTGAAGCTTATGGGTATTGCTTCATATTTGTTGTTGAATAAAATGTTTTTGCTGTAAGTTATTCCTTTAGTTGCAGGTCGTGTTATGAAGTTTAAGCATAAGGACTGAACAGAGTTATTTAGAACCTTGCTTGCAAATACTGAAGTTTTAATCTGTATCATAATGACACCTATTCATAGAAAAAATTCATTAAAAACATCATTAATTATACATTATATTGTTGAACTCAATGTAATACAAATTAGATAAACAAAATTATTATCTTCAAATGATTGTTTTTTTACCCTATTTGCTATTACTATTCTGTTTTACTATTATTGTGGACCTCTTATTAAATCGCCTTCCTTTGCCAACCCTAGACTCCCACTCCTCCCAAATTCAAATCTTTTCTTCCTATTCTTTGCTTTTCTGTTTCTCACCATTTTTTAATGCATTGTGCCAAAAAAATCAACTTTTATTACACTTATAAAGAAAGTGCAATATATGAAAAGGAAAGGAAAGGAAAGGTCCTTTTATAGTCCACAATATCAGGTGATCTGTTTTTGGGTCTACAGATAGCTTACAGTATATGAGACTCCTCGTACTTCCAATATGAGAGAGGCACCTAACTGGTGCTCCACAATACGGGGTGTACATACCTTACCCCTGTAAGATGATGACCCAACTAATATAAGAAAGAGAATACATTGCAGAAATACATTTGTTTGCAAAACCGAGAGGATAGAAGATGTAGCAAACTGTTATGGTGTGATGGGTGAAGGTGCCCTTGATGAGATGGTCCTTGAAGAGGACAAATGAAGATAAAAGTAACTCATGTCAGACTGGAAGCCATTAGTCAATGCGACAAAATGTTGTTATCATCATTTCTCCCTGTTTGTCCATACCTGCCATTGATTCCTAAAACTTGAAAAAAAGAAAATAAGACGCCATGTATAATATTAGAACAGAACAGGCCACCATACAGGACATGAGTTAAAGAAGAAGATCAAATCATTTGTTCGCAGAATTTAAAAAATCATTCAAGATGCGGGTAACCAGGCCTGTTTGCTTGTGGGGCTATTGGGACAACGATAGTTTTGTCTCGAAACCCTAACGTCGTTGTCATTCTTGTTGTCCTCTAATGCTTGCCTCAAAACAGGCTGTACCTATATGAGAACCCACAAAATTAAATTAGAATGAGTTTTGGACCGCCAAAAATAGAACATGAAATTATTTTTTTCTGCTTATTTATTTATTTTGGTTCTGCCTTATCCTGACCACCCTCAGCTAAACTAATCTCTCAATTCTCATATCGTTTGTCATTTGATATTTGTTTTTTTATAAA
Organism: Sequoiadendron giganteum; assembly: GCA_007115665.2. Lineage (NCBI taxonomy): Eukaryota > Viridiplantae > Streptophyta > Pinopsida > Cupressales > Cupressaceae > Sequoiadendron > Sequoiadendron giganteum. The sequence continues at coordinate 8,427 of VCHN02001564.1, forward strand.
ATAATTCAATCCAAAATAAAAAATCATTGAATGTGATCCAACCCAAAAAAATGAATAATATTTTTTAATGATCAATTAATAGAAATCAAATCTTACATACAAATGGATAATTTCAAATTGACATTGTCCTGAAAAGGATTCAACTGTTACTGTCAATTACTTTTCAAAAAACAAGAATCCTATTTTTTTTTTTATGGAGATCATCCACAAATTCTTATTATACAAAACTTTACAAAATCAATTTTTTTACCATTATCCAGTCTTCACTAACATGCTTTGTCATGTTTCTGAATCAGATAAATAAACTCTATACTCCCTTCCTCTGTCAATTCACATGCTGTCATGCTAGTTTTCATCAGCTCCAATACAGATCAAAGAAACTAATCACCACCCAACTTCGGACTGAGAATTTTGTTGTGGAACCAAACAAATGTTCCTACTAACTAGTGGAGGAAAATCCAAAAGTATCCACATCACCTTCTCAGAACATTGTATTAACTCAGGAATCAAGCACAGGTATATGCATTAATCTATTGTTTTTAAACAAGGATTCTTCTTTGAGAAAAAACAATTGCAAAGTTAACTGTGTTTCACATAGTGACGTCTGTATTAGCTTCTGACTCTGTAAAGAGTGTTTTTAATTCTAGTTTTGTTTTGATTAGAGAAGACATAATACTTTAATCTCCGTGAAGGTAGGTGTGGACTGTAGTTGTCAACTCTGATCATCTGTATTTCTCTCATGTTTAAAAGTTTCTTATCAGTACCAGTTGTTTTCCATTTATGGTCAACACTTGCATACAAAACTAGGATGATAAATGTGTCAGAAATAGGGTTTTATAAGGCCATGGGACAATACAATTAAAATAAAACAAAAGAGAAAATGTATGGCCTCGTGTACTTACTGTTTTCAAACCACCCTAGCTTATCGTATATGAGACAACCTTCCTCGCCTACCTACTATGGGACCACACAGGGCATCCTTTTCCACATTAGTTGGAAGAGTATTATTCACTTTAATCACCACATATTAATTTTTTATTAGGACTCATGATTTCCATTGTTCACCTTTTTTTCTAGTTGGGATTCTACAAACAGTAGTGCAAAATGCAAATGAAGTTTTTACAGAGTTTCAAAATAAAATTGTGTTTGTTTTGTTTATATCAACTTTTCAGATTTCTAGTTGTCTTGATTAACTATTCAGATCAAGATTCAATCTTGTAGTTTTACAAATCAAACTCATTGACCCATGTTTCATGAGTAGTGGTTCACAAGAACCCATCTCTCATGACAATGAATGGTCCACTTAGCACTCATTGCATCTAGTTGATGCTCACAGAAGCGAAGTGTTGACTTGTTTTTTATGACAACACCAACACAGCATAAAATGTCCAACGGTCACTCTATTCTCTCTTGATCAAAGTATTCCGCATGCTAAGATTGCGTGAAAGTTCATGCATTCAACTCCAAAGTTCCTTTTATTGCGAATAGACTCAGTTGGTTGATGTGAATATGCTGGGTATTCCAAGGGGACTTACGTAATTGTTCGATTAAGCAAAGCAGATGGAAGATTTGTCTATAGTGCTCTGATATCTAAACTGACCGGAAAATACTGAATTTAAAGGGATAAAAGGGATAGGAATTCTCTGATCTATTTATAAGGGGTGGAATGCGAGGAAAGACTTTGACAATCTTCAAACCAAACTTTGCTTCGTCTCCCCTTCGGACAACTCTGACAAAGTTGGTGCAATCTTCAAAAGATAGATAAAATGTTCAAATTGTGGCCCAACATGTACACTCCGTCACAACGATGCAAGTGAACACACGAGTCACAACCGAAGTTAGGTACTAATATTCCAGTTGACCACGCAGGGAAGACTCACTGTCAGCAAGTCCGCTAGTGGTATGGATAAAGGAAGATTTGTCCAAACCAAACGCCACACTCCACAATTAACAACTAATTGCATAAAACAAAGTCTACTTTACTCTACTCTATTTGAATCAGAAAGACGAAAAGATCTCGTCAACTACCCACAATGCAAGATATGATCACTAATCAATGAAAATCTTTATATTATGAGAGTCTTACACAACAATCTTTTACAAAAACCTTCAAAGGGAAAGTCTTTCTTTTCTTTTCAAACTAAGCTAACTCTCTATCTATTCTAACTTCTATCTTCTATACTCTCTGATCTCTTGATCTAATCTAACATGTTACAAATGAGGGGGGATGCCCCCTTTTATAGTTGGCCCAGTCCAACGGACGACTTAGATTGAATTACAATAAAGGGCTCAGATCGAGCCACATATGCCCTAATTACGGTTTTTTCCCTAAAAACCGCTACAGAGAGGAGTGGGGTAATAAATGAAGAGAAGATTCTCCACTCCTCCGCAGGAACCACTATGAGCAATTAATGCCCACTATCTTCCTCCAGAAGACTCTTGTCCAGAAACGTGTTCCCACTGTTCTACCTGCAAATTCTGTTGCGTCAGGAGGAGGCAAGCACACAACACTCGGTTCAAATCCTCCTTGCAAAAAGTTCTTCTTCGTTAATTCTTCCTATTGCTTTCATTCTTGGATGCATTTCTCTCTTGTAACTTTCACATTTCTTCAGCTCACTGCCTTGGGCGTATTTAGCCCCCTTTTGCACCACATTCCCAATGCCTTAGACAAATCTTCAATGCCTTTTTCTTTTCCAAAGTTGTAATGTTGTCCATCCTCATCATCTCAAGTTCTCACGCCTTGGCTCCGGTGTTCATCCTGCAAAACAAAAGAGAGGAGCATCAAAACACTTGTAATATATATTCATTTTACTTACCTAGTTTCCATGTTCTGAATGATTGATCTCTGGATCTTGATAGAGTTCATCATTTCCAGCAAACTTTTATAACTTTTCAACATCTGGATGCATGGTGTTCATTTCATGAAGTCTTCTTCAAGGGTGCATCCACCACCTTGTGCCTGGAGTTTGTGCCTTAGGAAATATTTCACCTTGAGGATGCATTTGAATGCTTGATGCTCGAGCTTCGTTACATCTTCAAATTCATTGTGCCTTGGACAAATTTCATCTCTTTCATGTGAGTGTAGTTGACCACTTGTTTTATTTTCCCTTTCCTTAACAACTTTATCTGCTTTATAAATTCTATCCACTGCAATCTAGGCGCTCATTTGACATTGCCAGCCGAGGCATTTTTTGTAAAACATTTCTTTGCCTTGCCTTAGAAAATTTATTTTCGCCTAGGAAATTCATTAAACGAGCGCCAGGCAAAAATCTCTGTCAAAACAACACGAGCAAGGTGTGGAACAATTTTAAATCACCTCCCAGTGGGAAATGTCCAATACCCAGAAGAAATTTCCCCTCGGAACTCATCATTTCCATGTGTATCCAAACGAAGGGGTAAGTTTAATTTTTTATTATTTTTGAGAAAATAATAAAATTGCTAAGGTTCGCCCATTTTTACTCTAACCGCCTTCCACACCTGCAATCTTCAATTTCCTGTCTTGGCATTTTTCTTGCTTTCCTGAAGAATTTCCCCTCCTGTTCATGGGCATATTTCATCTTGCCTCTGGAAATTTTAACATCACCCCCTAGGCGTATTTTTCATTTTCTTCTTAGAAAATGCCTTAGAAAAATTTTAATTTAATCAACTTTACCTTGGGCGCACTTCATTTTACCTTCACTCTCCAAACATTTCCACGCCTTAGATATTTTTTTTTTTCTTAACATCCTTGCTTCCTTTATGACTTGCAAGCTAGGCGCATTTGGAGGGTGGAGGAGGAACTTTCATACTTAGAAATATTTTCAAAACCACGCCTTCCTTGTCTTTACCTTAGGCGCATATAGCATGTGGAGGAGGAATTTCCCACGCCAAGCTTTACCTTGCCTTAACAAATTTCTTTGGGCGCATTTCATGTGGTGTGTAGGAACTTGAGGGCGCATTTCTCATATGGGACTTCCAAGTAAGGGCGTATTTAAAGGGGTGGGAAGGAATTTCCCACGCCTTAGAATATTTTTGATATGCCTTCATTCCTTTGGCGCATTTGACATAGGCCTCTTTCAATTTTCCTCACTTAGAAACTTTTCTTGGCCACTCCCCTCAAGGGCGCATTTCAACCTATGTGCTGCAATTTTCATAATTTAGAATATTTTCATAACACCACTCTCCCCATCCTTGGCGCATTTAGAGGGGTCAACTTCCATTCACTTGCCTTAGGCGTTTTTCTAAGTCATCACACAAGCTGGGCGCATTTAAAGGGGTCAACTTCCATTTACTTGCTTTAGGCGTTTTCCTCAACCTTATGTTACCTTGGGCGCATTTTGCCTATCAAGCTTCCATACTCAATGCCTTAGAATTTTTATGACCCTCCTCTATGACTTGGGCGCATTTCCTATGTGGAGGGGGAATTTGTTTATACCTTGGGCGCATTTCACTAGCCTTCATGTCAAGGGCGCATATAGAGGTGGGAGGAGGAAATTTTAAACACTTAGAATTATTTTCAACTTCCTCCACATGCATGCTCACACCTTGGGCGGATTTAAGGTAGGGAGGAAGAACTTTCAATGCCTTAGATTTTTCTTTCACTCCCCTTGTAGCCTTGGGCGCATTTCACCTAGGGAGGAGGAAATTTCATCAACCTTAGAAATTTTCTTGCCACGTCCTACCACAAGGTGGGCGCATTTGAGGGTATGAGGAGGAATTTCATACTTTGAAACTTTTTCATGCTGGCCATCATGCCTTGGGCGCATTTCCTACTACCTCTTGCCAGTTTTCATTTGTGGACTTAGAAGTTTCTTCAACGCCTCAGCTTCCTTTGCCATCTATTTTTAGTAAATTCTGGAGGTGTGTGCATTTCCATGGTTTTTCACCCGTTCTGACTCTGGTGTTGGCATGATACATTCCTTGTGGCCTTGCTACCTTGTTTATACCTGTTGCCCAAGCTGATGTGCTATTTTTAGCCACTTGCTATTTTTAGCAAACCCTAAAATTGATTGACCCTTGTAGCTCCATTTGACCTGAAATTCGCTCCATTGGATCTTGATCACTTGATGAACCTGTTCATACCTGTCCCTCATGCTGACCTGCTATTTATAGCCGTGTTCTGGAGACAACTTACTATAAATAGTAAGTTCTCGGATTGCGCCCAAATTTTACCAGTGGATTGCCTGAAGGATGCTAGTCGTGATGGGATATCTTCGTTTTTTGAAATTCTGGCTTTTTACCCCTCTTTTTAGGCATCGAAGTTGGAAACCCTAATCTGACTTGCATGTGCCCTGGATGATTTCCGTTTGACTCGAATTTTGCTGCCTGTTGCTTTGTTCGTGATGTTGAAGTGTCGGGTGACTGTTGGGGTGAACCTGCTATTTATAGTAAGTGTTCGAAAAGTGGTTAATCTGATGTCGAATGAGTTTGCATGTCATAGTGCTCGTGGGATCTCAAAAAATCCAGAAAAACCCAGAAAACTGGTCAACATGCTGGCATTGGCTAAAAATAGTAAGTCCCTGAAAACTGATCCATTCTGTTTGCATGTCACACCACTGCGAAGCTTTCACAAAACCCATAAGGAATATCCGGACATGCACCGAAAAACTCTACATGCAAACCCTAAAAATAGCCTCTGAAGGCTGAATTGCTGAAAGTCATCATCTCGGTTTGCATGTTATATCATCGCGAAGGTTTTGAGAAACCCAGAAACATTCCCCAATCATGTATTGGAGAATCATATGTTTAAACCCTGAAAATGGCCTCTGAAGGCCGAACTACTAAAAATAGCCAGTTGTCTAAATCTGTTAAAATTTCTTGTGTAGGCACTCTGAAGCTACCTGGATGTGATGGAACTGACAGAATTCCAAAATATTTGTAAAACGATCTCAGATTGAGCACTTACTAAAAATAGTAAGTGGTTGGAACTTAGTAAAAATTCAGTGGGAACCTGCTGGAAGCCTTCTGATTGCAGTAATAAGCTCAGAAGTCAATTAGCCAACTCAATTTGACCTCAAACAAGCCTGCGGAATGAAAACCCTAATTTCATATATTTAGCCAAAATTTTCACTTGGGGCAAATGATGGGACATCCCCAGTAGGACAGAAAGATTAGAGAGAGAGACACAAAACAAAAGCCAAAAAACCAAAATGGAGCAAAAATTGGGGGGTCCCCATCTTGGATGGGATGATGTGTGAAAAGGTCACAACACGAAGCACTGGACCTTCCTGGAAGATCACCATGCCTTTTCCCACTACTGATAAACCACCAAAAATGGGTGGAGTATCAACAACCATGCTCATTATGGAGAGGTGATTGGTTGAACTTGGAATCAACACCAAGATGAAGTAAGATTCATCCTTCAACAACACACCTATCAAACATTAAGCTTCCATAATCACCCCAACCCTTAAAAGATACACAACCCCTATTACTGCATTCCAATGCTTCTCTAAATTTAAGTTATTGGTCTTTAACGTCTAATGCAAATTTTGGGTCAATGAGTTTGATTCATAAAACTACACGGTTGAATCCTGATAGCAATATCACAATTTGACGTGCTGTGAAAAATACCTCCTACTTATTTATTCAGACTACATCAAAATATGAAAGTAAATGATAACATAATTGCAGAAACAGTTATAATAAAGTGCAAACAAATGCCAATGAAGAGAGACATTTCAAACAGTTTTTAAACATTATGGGAAAAATGGAGTGATTCCTGATTTCGTTGTGATGCAGTTAAAAATATTATTCGAGGAAAAAGACATTTCAGTAATACAGACTCAGACTCGACAGTAACACTCAAAATATGGTATGACAGGAAGCTCTGTTAGCCATGGCTGACCAAAGTGCTAGCAATCAGCTGTTCCTAAACTAATAGCCTGTTAGAATTTAATGACCTGTAAAAGTGGCAGAATTGACCAAAGTTGTGAACAATACAGAAAATTGGAACTTTTTAAACAATGGAATTACTTTAATATGAGAAAATAAAAAGTCTTTAATCATGGTAACATGATCATAATTATTGTTTATAGATAACCCTAATCAGGAATCCAAAAATTAATATGAATTAGGATTGTTTGGCAGTTTCCCTGGTTGTTCTTTCTCAAAGTACATATTTATTCCATTATTATACTAGACATTTACAATGAAATGTATTAGCTATGGAATATTACCAATGAGCCGATGAGAAAGGGCATCTGGATTTTCTTATTGTCTCAATCATTCCATACGTCCATGAGGATATATTATATTCCCATCAAGGAATCATGTAATATTGTACTTGTATATACCACTTACCTCCCAATCGGGGTACATCCTGCCTAAAGCTAAGCACTGTATTTTGCTGCCAATTTGTTTATGCATCTATTTTGTTCTTCTGTTTCATGTTGGGATCCAATCAGTACGGGCCAATCTGATATCTCAGGTCTAGTAGAGAATAAATAGGGTTTGTGATAAATCGCTTATCATTCATTGTAGGAGTTCCATGAAGTTGCAAAAAATATAGTATAAATTATAAAGTTGCAGAAAACAGAGTAAAATAAATTGTTAGCAGAGATCTTGGTTTTTAGACTTCGCTTCATTTGCTAATAGGTATACCAGTCTTGAGATGATATTAGAGAAATGACTTTTATTGTCCTTTAGTCCAATTTGTATGTAGGATATATCATAGTACATCTACTTCTGTAGATGATTGTTCTTGTAAGCGTTTAGCTATAAAATAAATTCTGGAATCTTTGTTTGATTGTCTTGATTTAGGATATTGTATACCAGGTTGTGACTGTAAATATCAGTAGTTGAAGATTTTGCTTCCCGAGTTTCTGAGTCTGAAATTGCAGTGAAAATGGATGGTGGCATGGAGGAGAAAGAAAAAAAGTTGCATTCTATTGTTTCTAATGAGGATCTGAGAAGCAAATATGGATGCAAAGGGATTACTGGATCAGAGAAGTCATTGTCAACTACTTCTGGTGTACCCTCAGCTGGAACCTGCAGCAGCAACAGCTCTTGCAAAGATGACACTCCTGCCAACAGTATTAATAATGATACCATGTCTATTCATTCTTCCAAAAGTGGAAGAAAGAAGAGGCCCCATAACAAGTTCTTGGGTGTGAGGCAGAGACCTTCAGGAAGGTGGGTAGCTGAAATCAAAGATGCATCCCAAAAACTTCGTCTGTGGCTGGGCACTTTTGACAGTGCAGAAGATGCAGCAAGAGCCTATGATGATGCAGCAAGGTTTCTTAGAGGGGAAAAAACAAGAACAAACTTTGCAGAGAACAAAAATTGCAGGAATATTCAAGGCAGAAGCTCAAGCTCATCAAAAATTGCAAGGTTTCTTTTGCTTCGGCATGCACTGGCTAAAACTGCTCAGAAAAATAATAGCAGTGCAGGTAAAATCCATGATGCTGGTGCTACTTCTTGTACTGAAGTAACATACTATTGCGACAATATCAATAATATGATGACCATTTCCAATAATGGAGGTTCACCGATAGGATCAGCTGCTAGTGCCAATGTTTGCTATAATCATTTTATCACCAATTCAAAGACCAATGCAGGTATGCAATTGTCTCAAAGCCTACTATTCAACACCCCATGTGATCCCAAGGCTGCTATTACTACAAGTGCTACTCAGACTGCACTGTTCAATCATGATCCCTGTAATACATTTGATAGATTTTGCTCTTCTGGTTGGAATCTGCAGTTACAGGAAGAAGATCCTGAACAGAAAAGCAGCTTTTTACATCATTCACAGCTTAAGACAGGCTCAACAGTCCGTGTTGCTCCTTCCTTCAATGCTTCATTGTATTCAGAAGCAGAAAAATGGTATCAAAATCTTGCAGTACCATTGTCATTAGGTCATACCAGTCTACTGTAGTTTCATAAGTGAAGTGTTTTGGGTGGTGAAACTAAGCACTTGTTTTGGGTGGTGAAACATCAGCTTGCAACTTTGGCACCCATGTATTGCTGAAATTTAGGTAGGATAACTCAGAGAAGTAAGAACATGGCGATGTGTCTACAAGCCTATGAAGCACATGTTTCTACCATTGTAGTTAAAAGTAAATCGATTATGACAAAGTATGGGTATTACTTTTTGGTATTAATACTTTTCTGTGTATAAAAGATATGATTGTTCAGAGTCCATAAATGCTTGAAGGGATTTTTTCTACTGGTTGTAAGAAGTTCATATGAAAATTTTGGCCAAGTTTTAGTAGGGAAGGAGAAATTCATTTATATGAGTGAGTTTTGTATGGAGTTTGAGTTCTATATTTAGTAGCATTTGAAACGAGCCCATGCATTTGGGGTGTAGTATTTTTCTTAAAGGCATATGTATTAGAGAATTGTGTGCAGTATAGTTCATTTAATTTTTGTTGTGTCATTTTAGATTTTTTTATTAAAATAATAGTTTTTGATGATTATTGATGTTTTTTGTTTTGTTTTGCAACATGTTTAATTTTTAATTAATATTTGTTTTTATATTATAAAATTGTTTCTTTCAATCCCATTGAGTAGAAAGTGATCTCATTATAGTCTAGTTATAGATATGGAGTATTAGCAAGGATCAAAGTTCTAAGCTCTAGGAATTTTTAGGTGTTGTATTTATATCCTAATAATAACAGTAGTTGAATATTCAAAGATTGTGCAGTACAAAATACTAATATGTGGTGATTTAACAAAGATCAATCATACATCGAAATAGAACTTAAACACAATTTTACACAACCATCAATCTTCTTGATATATGTATTAAACTCTTTATTTATATACAATGTGTGATACAAGATAATCTATTTTCAAAAAGTCACTTTTTAATTTATTCCTCGTTTTTTCTTCTTCACTTACATGTATTCTCATACATACATCAATCTAATTTGTAAAATCTTACTATCATATTCATATACATGTGATTGGTGACATGTCCCTTACAAAATATGTCTATTCTTATTCAACTTAGTCAACCTTATGCTCCAAACTTCACTTGTGACCACTTGCAATAGATCATGATGGCTTTTGCACCTCTGCTCTAACCTCTACCAACATCACCCCCCCCCCTTTTAAAATCATGTACTTTCCTTCAATTGGAGGAATATGATATCCCATTGAGTTTTTATGCATTGCAGTACTTGTGTCTAAGCATTTACCCGTGTAAGGATCTACTCTACTTCTAGTTTAGTCCAGATGGAATTTCTATCTATTGAGAAACATTCTTTGCATTGTGGAGCAGACCAGTAACATGAGCAAGTATGAGGCTCACTACTTTCCACAACTATTTGATTTGAGTTATAATTGCTTATCTATAATCTTGTAGTTGTTGCAACTAAGTGTGCAAGGCCTTCAATTGTGTTCTATTTTTCCCATCCATGTCCTACATTGCATTGTAGGTAGTGGCTATTTGTAGAATTTGTAGCTTAATTTGGTCAATCTAACTTTTAAATGTTTTAGTTAGGGTAGGCTATTGGAGACAAAATTGGTACAAAGTATTAATATCTCCTAGGGTGGTTTGCAACGAATTAATGTTGGCTTCCAATTGAGTGTGATCTATCATGTATTTCTTCCTCTCTTCATCCATCTTGGCCTTTGTCACCTCTCCTAGGATATTGGTGTAGAGTGTTGAATTTTGGTTGTTCATTTCATTTATGATATCTTCTACCAATTGCTTCAATTGTTTCCCAAGTGGTTGTGATATGTCCCTTTGCATCTAGGACATTTTATTTTTAAAAATACCTATCACATCTTCTTGTTGCTCTATACTCTCCATATGTTTTAGGAAATCTTCCCTTGTTTAGTGGAAAATATCGCCAAATTAAAACATTTGTATTAGTAAGATCCATGACAAGTCCACCTATGTGCCAACTAGAGGTAATTGGAGTAGTTGTAATTGGTTGGTTTTTTGTTGTTGTAGGAAATCCTTAATGGATTACATGGGTGAATTTGTGGTAGAAGAGGATGGTATGTTTAAAGATGGCGTTGTTTGAAGAGGCCCTTGTCCTTCAAATTAGTTGGTGTCCTATTGGGTGCTTCCAAAGGGTGTATGTTGTGCTTACCACAACTTCTTTTCCTTCCCCATTAGTTTTGAACATATTCCTTTTGAGTTGCCCCAAGTGTCTCTTGTTGTATTTGTTGAGTGGCCTAGGGATTTTAGAGCATGAGTTTATCCACCCTCTATTTGGATTGGAATTATTTGGCTCGCATTTGCTCCAAAAAAAATTGTTGAGCTATGGGTCTAGGGAAGGAGTGATCTCTCCTAAAGCTTTCTTTCTTAACTGCTCCTCTAGTTGGATACAATTCTCTTTTCTACTTTGGGAAGTTGCTAACTCCAAAAATAATTCTATCATATTTTCTAGTGTTATTGTGGAGGTCGCCATATACCTTATCAACGTTTTTCAATAATATCTTTTTTTTTTTCCCCACTTTTATGCATATTTTTGTTGTTTTGTGCAACACAACATTCCCAAATAGGCCACCATATAGAAAATCCATCTCCATGATTTGTTTTGGTTGTTTAATTACTCCATTTTTTTCTTTTTTTCTTTTTCTCTTCTAATTTTGTGTCTTCTTCTTCAATTTCTAAATCTAGGGCTTGAGGCTCTTTAACTTTTACCCCTTGTTTTTCCTATTTACCTCTCTCTATACTCATTTGGAGTAATTCTTTTGAGACTTCTTTTACGAAGGGTTCATCTTGCAATGGTGTTGTGGGTAAATCTTCTTTTAGATTTTTTATTTCCTCATTTTTCTTCCTCTTCTCTATATTATTTTGTTTCAAACCTTGGAGAACCTACTTGAAACCTTTTGGGTTTCCATGATGTTGATGTTCCTTGCTCTGGGCTAGTTTTTTAAAATCCTCATTTTTCATGTAGCTTTTGGATTTCTCCATGTGCTCATTTTTTTGTCTTGGTTAGATTGTCCATATATTCACAATATGTTCCTTCTCTTAAATGATTGTTTAAAGTCCATAAATACTTGAAGGTATTTTTTGTACCGGTTCTAAGACGTGGGTAAGTGCACAAAGATGGGAGCCAAAAATTGGCCACTCCACTTTTTGGTCCTAAAATAGCAAAAATGTGAGTGCATTATAGCAAGTTGAATCCACTTTTTCCTTTTTTTGGCCAAAAAGTGGAAGTGTTTTCCCTGATTTTTCAAAATTTGTCATATTTGACCTTATAATTTGAAGCACTTAGAGACGAAATCTTTAAAAAATCGTTGATCATAAAATTTAGCACTCAAAGTCTAGTTTCCAAATATGTAATTTATTTCAATACCTAGATGATACAAATTGATTTTCAATAGGCATTTCTAAAACCATTGTTTAAAAGTCACTTTTTCTTCCCATACCATGCACATGTACGTCATCCTTATTTTGACCTAAATAATCATATTTTTCTCAATCCTTTTGGGAACAGATTTGTAACTCACTAAAACACGTTTTTGATATTTTTTATAATTAATTATTGGCCATATTTGTTGTTTTGAAAAATCATCTTGTACGTCATGCATAAGATGACCTAAACTTATCATTTTTAGATATTTTAAAAAATTGAAAAGAATTGTCTAAAGTACGTTTTCATGCAATTCATTTTTCAAAAACATATTTTAATAAAAGGTTTTTAAAATACTGAAAACCCCTACTATTTCAAGTTTATGGACTAGTTTCATAAGAAATTAATTGAAAAATAGAAAAAATAACCCAATTGTAAAAAATTACATATTTGAAATCTACACTATCTCATCTATAATGGATTAGAATTTCGTCGAAAAATTCTACAAAAAGGTCTTCAATCATATGTCCAAAGTCACTATTTTCTTGTGACATTGACATGACCTTCAAGTTGTAGGTCAAACCAAGTCTAAAGCTTAGGGGCCTTTTCTTGAACCAAAAAACAAAGCACAAACCCGACCAAAAATTCATATTTTAAAAAAATGGGATCCCTTTCTAAAATGAGATCCCATTTCATAAAAAAATAAATTTTTATGCTTCTACAAAACAGGACCCCATTTTGAAAAGTTTCAAAATGGGATCTGTTTGGAA